>JAAAWK010000365.1:0-203297 GCA_022496015.1 Hordeum marinum | reverse complement strand
CCTATACTCAGCTTAGTTTCCACCTAAATGACATCATCAGCTAAATTAGCTCCAAAATGACCTATTTTCTCAAATATGACCTATACTTAGCTTAGTTAGCTCCTAATGACATACTAAGCTAAATTAGCTCCAAAATGGCCTATTTATCAAAAATGCCCTATACTTAGCTTAGTTCTCTCCTAAATGACATAATAAGCTTACCTAGATCAAAATAACCTATTGTACCTAGCTTAGCTATTAAATGCCCTATACTTAGCTTAGTTAGCTCCAAATGGCATAATAAGCATGGTTACCTCCCAAATGACCTGTTTTTACCAAATTTAGCTAAAATGACAATAGTTAGCTAGTTTTCCTCCTAAATGACATACTAAACTAAAATAGATCCAAAATGGCTTATTTTATAAAAATGTCCTATACTTAACTTAATTTGCTCCTAAATGACATAGTAAGGAAAAAATAGCTCCAGAATGGTCTATTCAATCTAAAATGTCCTATACTTAGCTTAGTTTCCTCCTAAATGACATAGTAAGCTAAATTAGCTCCGAATGGCCTATTTTATCTAAATGTCCTGAACTTAGCTTAGTTTCCTCCTAAATGACATAGTAAGCTAAATAAGATCCAAAATGGCCCATTTTATCAAAAATGCCATATACTTAGCTTAGTTAGCTCCAAAATGGTATAATTAGTATAGTTAGCTCTAGAATGAGATATAGTTTGCTTAGTTTCCTCCTAATTACATAGTAAGCTAAAATAGCTCCAAAATGGCCTATTTTATCAAAAAGTCCTATACTTAGCTTAGTTTTCGACCTAAATGACATCATAGCTAATAACCTCCAAAATGACATACTAAGCTAAAATAGATCCAAAATGGCTTGTTTTATAAAAAATGTCCTATACTTAGCTTAATTTCCTCCTAAATGACATAGTAAGGAAAAATAGCTCCAGAATGGTCTATTCAATCGAAAATGTCCTATACTTAGCTTAGTTTTCCTCCTAAATGACATAGTAAGCTAAATTGCTCCGAAATGGCCTATTTTATCTAAAATGTCCTATACTTAGCTAAGTTTCCTCCTAATGACATAGTAGCTAAATAAGATCCAAAATGGCCCATTTTATCAATATGCCATATACTTAGCTTAGTTAGCTCCAAAATGGTATAATTAGTATAGTTAGCTCTAGTGAGGTATAGTTTGCTTAGTTTCCTCCTAATTACATAGTAAGCTAAAATAGCTCCAAAATGGACTATTTTATCAAAAAAGTCCTATACTTAGCTTAGTTCGACCTAATGACATCATAAGCTAAATTACCTCCAAAATGACATACTAAGCTAAAATAGATCCAAAATGGCTTGTTTTATAAAAAATGTCCTATACTTAGCTTAATTTCCTCCTAAATGACATAGTAAGGAAAAATAGCTCCAGAATGGTCTATTCAATCTAAAATGTCCTATACTTAGCTTAGTTTCTTCCTAAATGACATAGTAAGCTAAATTAGCTCCGAAATGGCCTATTTATCTAAAATGTCCTATACTTAGCTTAGTTTCTCCTAAATGACATAGTAGCTAAATAAGATCCAAAAATGGCCCATTTATCAAATATGCCATATACTTAGCTTAGTTAGCTCCAAATGGTATAATTAGTATAGTTAGCTCTAGAATGAGATATAGTTTGCTTAGTTTCCTCCTAAATTACATAGTAAGCTAAAATAGCTCCAAAATGGCCTATTTTATCAAAAAGGTCCTATACTTAGCTTAGTTTGGGACCTAAATGACATCATAAGCTAAATTAGCTCCAAAATGACATACTAACCTAAAATAGATCCAAAATGGCTTATTTTATAAAAAATGTCCTATACTTAGCTTAATTTCCTCCTAAATGACATAGTAAGGAAAAATAGCTCCAGAATGGTCTATTCAATCTAAAATGTCCTATACTTAGCTTAGCTTCCTCCTAAATGACATAGTAAGCTAAATTAGCTCCGAAATGGCCTATTTTATCTAAAATGTCCTATACTCAGCTTAGTTTCCACCTAAATGACATCATCAGCTAAATTAGCTCCAAATGGCCTATTTTCTCAAAGATACCTATACTTAGCTTAGTTAGCTCCTAAATGACATACCAAGCTAAATTAGCTCCAAAATGGCCTATTTTTAATCAAAATGCCCTATACTTAGCTTAGTTCTCTCCTAAGGACATAATAAGCTTACCTAGCTCCAAAAGAACCTATTGTACCTAGCTTAGCTATTAAATGCCCTATACTTAGCTTAGTTAGCTCGAAAATGGCATAATAAGCATGGTTACCTCCCAAACGACCTGTTGTTACCAAATTTAGCTATAAAATGACATATAGTTAGCTTAGTTTCCTCCTAAATGACATACTAAGCTAAAATAGATCCAAAATGGCTTATTTTATAAAAAATGTCCTCTACTTAGCTTAATTTCCTCCTAAATGACATAGTATGGAAAAATAGCTCCAGAATGGTCTATTCAATCTAAAATGTCCTATACTTAGCTTAGTTTCCTCCTAAATGACATAGTAAGCTAAATTATCTCCGAAATGGCCTATTTTATCTAAAATGTCCTATACTCAGCTTAGTTTCCACCTAAATGACATCATCAGCTAAATTAGCTCCAAAATGGCCTATTTTCTCAAATATGACCTATACTTAGCTTAGTTAGCTCCTAAATGACATACTAAGCTAAATTAGCTCCAAAAATGGGCCTATTTTATCAAAGATGCCCCTATACCTTAGCTTAGTTCTCTCCTAAATGACATAATAAGCTTACCTAGCTCCAAATAACCTATTGTACCTAGCTTAGCTATTAAATGGCCCTTACTTAGCTTAGTTAGCTCCAAAATGGCATAATAAGCATGGTTACCTCCCAAATGACCTGTTTTTTACCAAATTTAGCTTTAAAATGACATATAGTTAGCTTAGTTTTCCTCCTAAATGACATACTAAGCTAAAATAGATCCAAAATGGCTTATTTTATAAAAAATGTCCTGTACTTAGCTTAATTTCCTCCTAAATGACATAGTAAGGAAAAATAGCTCCAGAATGGTCTATTCAATCTAAAAATGTCCTATACTTAGCTTAGTTTCCCCCTAAATGAAATAGTAAGCTAAATTAGCTCCGAAATGGGCCTATTTTATCTAAAATGTCCTATACCTCAGCTTAGTTTCCACCTAAATGACATCATAAGCTAAATTAGCTCCAAATGGCCTATTTTCTCAAAGATGACCTATACTTAGCTTAGTTAGCTCCTAATGACTTACTAAGCTAATTAGCTCAAAAATGGCCTATTTTATCAAAAATGCCCTATACTTAGCTAGTTCTCTCCTAAAGGACATAATAAGCTTACCTACCTCCAAAAGAACCTATTGTACCTAGCTTAGCTCTTAAATGCCCTATACTTAGCTTAGTTAGCTCCGAAATGGCATAATAAGCATGGTTACCTCCCAAATGACCTGTTTTTACAAAATTTAGCTATAAAATGACATATAGTTAGCTTAGTTTCCTCCTAAATGACATACTAAGCTAAAATAGATCCAAAATGGCTTATTTTATAAAAAATGTCCTATACTTAGCTTAATTTCCTCCTAAATGACATAGTAAGGAAAAATAGCTCCAGAATGGTCTATTCAATTAAAAATGTCCTGTACTTAGCTTAGTTTCCTCCTAAATGACATAGTAAGCTAAATTAGCTATGAAATGGCCTATTTTATCTAAAATGTCCTATACTTAGCTTAGTTTCCTCCTAAATGACATAGTAAGCTAAATAAGCTCCAAAATGGCCCATTTTATCAAAAATGCCATATACTTAGCTTAGTTAGCTCCAAAATGGTATAATTAGTATAGTTAGCTCTAGAATGAGATATAGTTTGCTTAGTTTCCTCCTAAATTACATAATAAGGTAAAATAGCTCCAAAATGGCCTATTTTATTAAAATGTCCAATACTTAGCTTAGTTTGCACCTAAATGACATCGTAAGCTAAATTATCTCCAAAATGGCCTATTTTATCTAAAATGTCCTATACTCAGCTTAGTTTCCACCTAAATGACATCATCAGCTAAATTAGCTCCAAAATGGCCTATTTTCTCAAAGATGACCTATACTTAGCTTAGTTAGCTCCTAAATGACATACTAAGCTAAATTAGCTCCAAAATGGCCTATTTATCAAAAATTGCCCTATACTTAGCTTAGTTCTCTACTAAATTGACATAATAAGCTTACCTAGATCCAAATAACCTATTGTACCTAGCTTAGCATATTAAATGCCCTACACTTTAGCTTAGTTAGCTCCAAAATTGGCATAATATAAGCATGGTTACCTCCCCCAAATGACCTTGTCTTGTTTTACCAATTTAGCTATAAAATGACATCTCGTTAGCTTAGTTTCCTCCTAAATGACATACTAAACTAAAATAGATCCAAAATGGCTTATTTTATAAAAAATGTCCTATACTTAACTTAATTTGCTCCTAAAGACATCAGTTAAGAAAAATAGCTCCAGAATGGTCTATTCAATCTAAATGTCCTATACTTAGCTTAGTTTCCTCCTAAATGACATAGTAAGCTAAATTAGCTCCGAATTGCCTATTTTATCTAAAATGTCTATACTTAGCCTAAGTTTCCTCCTAAATGACATAGTAAGCTAAATAAGATCCAAAATGGCCCATTTTATCAAAATATGCCATATCTTAGCTTAGTTAGCTCCAAAATTGTATAATTAGTATAGTTAGCTCTAGAGTGAGGTATAGTTTTGCTTAGTTTCCTCCTAAATTACATAGTAAGCTAAAATAGCTCCAAAATGGACTATTTTATCAAAAAAGTCCTATACTTAGTTAGTTTCGACCTAAATGACATCATAAGCTAAATTACCTCCAAATGACATACTAAGCTAAAATAGATCCAAAATGGCTTGTTTTATAAAAAATGTCCTATACTTAGCTTAATTTCCTCCTAAATGACATAGTAAGGAAAAATAGCTCCAGAATGGTCTATTCAATCGAAAATGTCCTATACTTAGCTTAGTTTCCTCCTAAATGACATAGTAAGCTAAATTAGCTCCAAAATGGCCTATTTTATCTAAAATGTCCTATACTTAGCTTAGTTTCCTCCTAAATGACATAGTAAGCTAAATAAGATCCAAAATGGCCCATTTTATCAAATATGCCATATACTTAGCTTAGTCAGCTCCAAAATGGTATAATTAGTATAGTTAGCTCTAGAATGAGATATAGTTTGCTTAGTTTCCTCCTAAATTACATAGTAAGCTAAAATAGCTCCAAAATGGCCTATTTTATCAAAAAAGTCCTATACTTAGCTTAGTTTGGACCTAAATGACATCATAAGCTAAATTAGCTCCAAAATGACATACTAACCTAAAATAGATCCAAAATGGCTTATTTTATAAAAAATGTCCTATACTTAGCTTAATTTCCTCCTAAATGACATAGTAAGGAAAAATAGCTCCAGAATGGTCTATTCAATCTAAAATGTCCTATACTTAGCTTAGCTTCCTCCTAAATGACATAGTAAGCTAAATTAGCTCCGAAATGGCCTATTTATCTAAAATGTCCTATACTCAGCTTAGTTTCCACCTAAATGACATCATCAGCTAAATTAGCTCCAAAATGGCCTATTTTCTCAAAGATAACCTATACTTAGCTTAGTTAGCTCCTAAATGACATACCAAGCTAAATTAGCTCCAAAATGGCCTATTTTATCAAAAATGCCCTATACTTAGCTTAGTTCTCTCCTAAAGGACATAATAAGCTTACCTAGCTCCAAAAGAACCTATTGTACCTAGCTTAGCTATTAAATGCCCTATACTTAGCTTAGTTAGCTCCAAAATGGCATAATAAGCATGGTTACCTCCCAAACGACCTGTTGTTACCAAATTTAGCTATAAAATGACATATAGTTAGCTTAGTTTCCTCCTAAATGACATACTAAGCTAAAATAGATCCAAAATGGCTTATTTTATAAAAAATGTCCTCTACTTAGCTTAATTTCCTCCTAAATGACATAGTATGGAAAAATAGCTCCAGAATGGTCTATTCAATCTAAAATGTCCTATACTTAGCTTAGTTTCCTCCTAAATGACATAGTAAGCTAAATTAGCTCCGAAATGGCCTATTTTATCTAAAATGTCCTATACTTAGCTTAGTTTCCTCCTAAATGACATTGTAGCTAATAAGATCCAAAATGGCCCATTTTATCAAAAATGCCATATACTTAGCTTAGTTAGCTCCAAAATGGTATAATTAGTATAGTTAGCTCTAGAATGAGATATAGTTTGCTTAGTTTCCTCCTAAATTACATAGTAAGCTAAAATAGCTCCAAATGACCTATTTATCAAAAAACTCCTATACTTAGCTTAGTTTCGACCTAAATGACATCATAAGCTAAATTAGCTCCAAAATGACATACTAACCTAAAATGGATCCAAAATGGCTTATTTTATAAAAAATGTCCTATACTTAGCTTAATTTCCTCCTAAATGACATAGTAAGGAAAAATAGCTCCAGAATGGTCTATTCAATCTAAAATGTCCTATACTTAGCTTAGTTTCCTCCTAAATGACATAGTAAGCTAAATTAGCTCCGAAATGGCCTATTTTATCTAAAATGTCCTATACTCAGCTTAGTTTCCACCTAAATGACATCATCAGCTAAATTAGCTCGAAAATGGCCTATTTTCTCAAAGATGACCTATACTTAGCTTAGTTAGCTCTTAAATGACATACTAAGCTAAATTAGCTCCAAAATGGCCTATTTATCAAAAATGCCCTATACTTAGCTTAGTTCTCTCCTAAATGACATAATAAGCTTACCTAGATCAAAATAACCTATTGTACCTAGCTTAGCTATTAAATGCCCTATACTTAGCTTAGTTAGCTCCAAAATGGCATAATAAGCATGGTTACCTCCCAAATGACCTGTTTTTACCAAATTTAGCTATAAAATGACATATAGTTAGCTTAGTTTCCTCCTAAATGACATACTAAGCTAAAATAGATCCAAAATGGCTTATTTTATAAAAAAATGTCCTATACTTAGCTTAATTTCCTCCTAAATGACATAGTAAGGAAAAATAGCTCCACAATGGTCTATTCAATCTAAAATGTCCTATACTTAGCTTAGTTTCTCCCTAAATGACATAGTAAGCTAAATTAGCTCCGAAATGGCCTATTTTATCTAAAATGTCCTATACTCAGCTTAGTTTCCAACCTAAATGACATCATCAGCTAAATTAGCTCCAAAATGGCCTATTTTCTCAAAGATGACCTATACTTAGCTTAGTAGCTCCTAAATGACTTACTAAGCTAAATTAGCTCAAAAATGGCCTATTTTATCAAAAATGCCCTATACTTAGCTTAGTTCTCTCCTAAAGGACATAATAAGCTTACCTAGCTCCAAAGAACCTATTGTACCTAGCTTAGCTATTAAATGCCCTATACTTAGCTTAGTTAGCTCCGAAATGGCATAATAAGCATGGTTACCTCCCAAATGACCTGTTTTTACCAAATTTAGCTATAAAATGACATATAGTTAGCTTAGTTTCCTCCTAAATGACATACTAAGCTAAAATAGATCCAAATGGCTTATTTTATAAAAAATGTCCTCTACTTAGCTTAATTTCCTCCTAAATGACATAGTATGGAAAAATAGCTCCAGAATGGTCTATTCAATCTAAAATGTCCTATACTTAGCTTAGTTTCCTCCTAAATGACATAGTAAGCTAAATTAGCTCCGAAATGGCCTATTTTATCTAAAATGTCCTATACTTAGCTTAGTTTCCTCCTAAATGACATTGTAAGCTAAATAAGATCCAAAATGGCCCATTTTATCAAAAATGCCATATACTTAGCTTAGTTAGCTCCAAAATGGTATAATTAGTATAGTTAGCTCTAGAATGAGATATAGTTTGCTTAGTTTCCTCCTAAATTACATAGTAAGCTAAAATAGCTCCAAAATGACCTATTTTATCAAAAAACTCCTATACTTAGCTTAGTTTCGACCTAAATGACATCATAAGCTAAATAACCTCCAAAATGACATACTAACCTAAAATAGATCCAAAATGGCTTGTTTTATTAAAAATGTCCTATACTTAGCTTAATTTCCTCCTAAATGACATAGTAAGGAAAAATAGCTCCAGAATGGTCTATTCAATCGAAAATGTCCTATACTTAGCTTAGTTTCCTCCTAAATGACATAGTAAGCTAAATTAGCTCCGAAATGGCCTATTTTATCTAAAATGTCCTATACTTAGCTAAGTTTCCTCCTAAATGACATAGTAAGCTAAATAAGATCCAAAATGGCCCATTTTATCAAATATGCCATAAACTTAGCTTAGTTAGCTCCAAAATTGTATAATTAGTATAGTTAGCTCTAGAGTGAGGTATAGTTTGCTTAGTTTCCTCCTAAATTACATAGTAAGCTAAAATAGCTCCAAAATGGACTATTTTATCAAAAAAGTCCTATACTTAGCTTAGTTTCGACCCTAAATGACATCATAAGCTAAATACCTCCAAAATGACATACTAAGCTAAAATAGATCCAAATGGCTTGTTTTATAAAAAATGTCCTATACTTAGCTTAATTTCCTCCTAAATGACATAGTAAGGAAAAATAGCTCCAGAATGGTCTATTCAATCTAAAATGTCCTATACTTAGCTTAGTTTCCTCCTAAATGACATAGTAAGCTAAATTAGCTCCAAAATGGCCTATTTTATCTAAAATGTCCTATACTTAGCTTAGTTTCCTCCTAAATGACATAGTAAGCTAAATAAGATCCAAAATGGCCCATTTTATCAAATATGCCATATACTTAGCTTAGTCAGCTCCAAAATGGTATAATTAGTATAGTTAGCTCTAGAATGAGATATAGTTTGCTTAGTTTCCTCCTAAATTACATAGTAAGCTAAAATAGCTCCAAAATGGCCTATTTTATCAAAAAAGTCCTGTACTTAGCTTAGTTTGGACCTAAATGACATCATAAGCTAAATTAGCTCCAAAATGACATACTAACCTAAAATAGATCCAAAATGGCTTATTTTATAAAAAATGTCCTATACTTAGCTTAATTTCCTCCTAAATGACATAGTAAGGAAAAATAGCTCCAGAATGGTCTATTCAATCTAAAATGTCCTATACTTAGCTTAGCTTCCTCCTAAATGACATAGTAAGCTAAATTAGCTCCGAAATGGCCTATTTTATCTAAAATGTCCTATACTCAGCTTAGTTTCCACCTAAATGACATCATCAGCTAAATTAGCTCCAAAATGGCCTATTTTCTCAAAGATAACCTATACTTAGCTTAGTTAGCTCCTAAATGACATACCAAGCTAAATTAGCTCCAAAATGGCCTATTTTATCAAAAATGCCCTATACTTAGCTTAGTTCTCTCCTAAAGGACATAATAAGCTTACCTAGCTCCAAAAGAACCTATTGTACCTAGCTTAGCTATTAAATGCCCTATACTTAGCTTAGTTAGCTCCAAAATGGCATAATAAGCATGGTTACCTCCCAAACGACCTGTTGTTACCAAATTTAGCTATAAAATGACATATAGTTAGCTTAGTTTCCTCCTAAATGACATACTAAGCTAAAATAGATCCAAAATGGCTTATTTTATAAAAAATGTCCTCTACTTAGCTTAATTTCCTCCTAAATGACATAGTATGGAAAAATAGCTCCAGAATGGTCTATTCAATCTAAAATGTCCTATACTTAGCTTAGTTTCCTCCTAAATGACATAGTAAGCTAAATTAGCTCCGAAATGGCCTATTTTATCTAAAATGTCCTATACTTAGCTTAGTTTCCTCCTAAATGACATTGTAAGCTAAATAAGATCCAAAATGGCCCATTTTATCAAAAATGCCATATACTTAGCTTAGTTAGCTCCAAAATGGTATAATTAGTATAGTTAGCTCTAGAATGAGATATAGTTTGCTTAGTTTCCTCCTAAATTACATAGTAAGCTAAAATAGCTCCAAAATGACCTATTTTATCAAAAAACTCCTATACTTAGCTTAGTTTCGACCTAAATGACATCATAAGCTAAATAACCTCCAAAATGACATACTAACCTAAAATAGATCCAAAATGGCTTGTTTTATAAAAAATGTCCTATACTGAGCTTAATTTCCTCCTAAATGACATAGTAAGGAAAAATAGCTCCAGAATGGTCTATTCAATCGAAAATGTCCTATACTTAGCTTAGTTTCCTCCTAAATGACATAGTAAGCTAAATTAGCTCCGAAATGGCCTATTTTATCTAAAATGTCCTATACTTAGCTAAGTTTCCTCCTAAATGACATAGTAAGCTAAATAAGATCCAAAATGGCCCATTTTATCAAATATGCCATATACTTAGCTTAGTTAGCTCCAAAATTGTATAATTAGTATAGTTAGCTCTAGAGTGAGGTATAGTTTGCTTAGTTTCCTCCTAAATTACATAGTAAGCTAAAATAGCTCCAAAATGGACTATTTTATCAAAAAAGTCCTATACTTAGCTTAGTTTCGACCTAAATGACATCATAAGCTAAATTACCTCCAAAATGACATACTAAGCTAAAATAGATCCAAAATGGCTTGTTTTATAAAAAATGTCCTATACTTAGCTTAATTTCCTCCTAAATGACATAGTAAGGAAAAATAGCTCCAGAATGGTCTATTCAATCTAAAATGTCCTATACTTAGCTTAGTTTCCTCCTAAATGACATAGTAAGCTAAATTAGCTCCAAAATGGCCTATTTTATCTAAAATGTCCTATACTTAGCTTAGTTTCCTCCTAAATGACATAGTAAGCTAAATAAGATCCAAAATGGCCCATTTTATCAAATATGCCATATACTTAGCTTAGTCAGCTCCAAAATGGTATAATTAGTATAGTTAGCTCTAGAATGAGATATAGTTTGCTTAGTTTCCTCCTAAATTACATAGTAAGCTAAAATAGCTCCAAAATGGCCTATTTTATCAAAAAAGTCCTATACTTAGCTTAGTTTGGACCTAAATGACATCATAAGCTAAATTAGCTCCAAAATGACATACTAACCTAAAATAGATCCAAAATGGCTTATTTTATAAAAAATGTCCTATACTTAGCTTAATTTCCTCCTAAATGACATAGTAAGGAAAAATAGCTCCAGAATGGTCTATTCAATCTAAAATGTCCTATACTTAGCTTAGCTTCCTCCTAAATGACATAGTAAGCTAAATTAGCTCCGAAATGGCCTATTTTATCTAAAATGTCCTATACTCAGCTTAGTTTCCACCTAAATGACATCATCAGCTAAATTAGCTCCAAAATGGCCTATTTTCTCAAAGATAACCTATACTAGCTTAGTTAGCTCCTAAATGACATACCAAGCTAAATTAGCTCCAAAATGGCCTATTTTATCAAAAATGCCCTATACTTAGCTTAGTTCTCTCCTAAAGGACATAATAAGCTTACCTAGCTCCAAAAGAACCTATTGTACCTAGCTTAGCTATTAACTGCCCTATACTTAGCTTAGTTAGCTCCAAAATGGCATAATAAGCATGGTTACCTCCCAAACGACCTGTTGTTACCAAATTTAGCTATAAAATGACATATAGTTAGCTTAGTTCCTCCTAAATGACATACTAAGCTAAAATAGATCCAAAATGGCTTATTTATAAAAAATGTCCTCTACTTGGCTTAATTTCCTCCTAAATGACATAGTATGGAAAAATAGCTCCAGAATGGTCTATTCAATCTAAAATGTCCTATACTTAGCTTAGTTTCCTCCTAAATGACATAGTAAGCTAAATTAGCTCCGAAATGGCCTATTTTATCTAAAATGTCCTATACTTAGCTTAGTTTCCTCCTAAATGACATTGTAAGCTAAATAAGATCCAAAATGGCCCATTTTATCAAAAATGCCATATACTTAGCTTAGTTAGCTCCAAAATGGTATAATTAGTATAGTTAGCTCTAGAATGAGATATAGTTTGCTTAGTTTCCTCCTAAATTACATAGTAAGCTAAAATAGCTCCAAAATGACCTATTTTATCAAAAAACTCCTATACTTAGCTTAGTTTCGACCTAAATGACATCATAAGCTAAATTAGCTCCAAAATGACATACTAACCTAAAATGGATCCAAAATGGCTTATTTTATAAAAAATGTCCTATACTTAGCTTAATTTCCTCCTAAATGACATAGTAAGGAAAAATAGCTCCAGAATGGTCTATTCAATCTAAAATGTCCTATACTTAGCTTAGTTTCCTCCTAAATGACATAGTAAGCTAAATTAGCTCCGAAATGGCCTATTTTATCTAAAATGTCCTATACTCAGCTTAGTTTCCACCTAAATGACATCATCAGCTAAATTAGCTCGAAAATGGCCTATTTTCTCAAAGATGACCTATACTTAGCTTAGTTAGCTCTTAAATGACATACTAAGCTAAATTAGCTCCAAAATGGCCTATTTATCAAAAATGCCCTATACTTAGCTTAGTTCTCTCCTAAATGACATAATAAGCTACCTAGATCAAATAACCTATTGTACCTAGCTTAGCTATTAAATGCCCTATACTTAGCTTAGTTAGCTCCAAAATGGCATAATAAGCATGGTTACCTCCCAAATGACCTGTTTTTACCAAATTTAGCTATAAAATGACATATAGTTAGCTTAGTTTCCTCCTAAATGACATACTAAGCTAAAATAGATCCAAAATGGCTTATTTTATAAAAAAATGTCCTATACTTAGCTTAATTTCCTCCTAAATGACATAGTAAGGAAAAATAGCTCCACAATGGTCTATTCAATCTAAAATGTCCTATACTTAGCTTAGTTTCTCC
Source organism: Hordeum marinum (assembly GCA_022496015.1). Classification (NCBI taxonomy): domain Eukaryota; kingdom Viridiplantae; phylum Streptophyta; class Magnoliopsida; order Poales; family Poaceae; genus Hordeum; species Hordeum marinum. The sequence continues at coordinate 190,457 of JAAAWK010000365.1, read as the reverse complement.
CTAAATGACATAGTAAGCTAAATTAGCTCCGAAATGGCCTATTTTATCTAAAATGTCCTATACTCAGCTTAGTTTCCACCTAAATGACATCATCAGCTAAATTAGCTCCAAAATGGCCTATTTTCTCAAAGATGACCTATACTTAGCTTAGTTAGCTCCTAAATGACTTACTAAGCTAAATTAGCTCAAAAATGGCCTATTTTATCAAAAATGCCCTATACTTAGCTTAGTTCTCTCCTAAAGGACATAATAAGCTTACCTAGCTCCAAAAGAACCTATTGTACCTAGCTTAGCTATTAAATGCCCTATACTTAGCTTAGTTAGCTCCGAAATGGCATAATAAGCATGGTTACCTCCCAAATGACCTGTTTTTACCAAATTTAGCTATAAAATGACATATAGTTAGCTTAGTTTCCTCCTAAATGACATACTAAGCTAAAATAGATCCAAATGGCTTATTTTATAAAAAATGTCCTATACTTAGCTTAATTTCCTCCTAAATGACATAGTAAGGAAAAATAGCTCCAGAATGGTCTATTCAATCAAAAATGTCCTATACTTAGCTTAGTTTCCTCCTAAATGACATAGTAAGCTAAATTAGCTATGAAATGGCCTATTTTATCTAAAATGTCCTATACTTAGCTTAGTTTCCTCCTAAATGACATAGTAAGCTAAATAAGCGCCAAAATGGCCCATTTTATCAAAAATGCCATATACTTAGCTTAGTTAGCTCCAAAATGGTATAATTAGTATAGTTAGCTCTAGAATGAGATATAGTTTACTTAGTTTCCTCCTAAATTACATAGTAAGCTAAAATAGCTCCAAAATGACCTATTTTATCAAAAAACTCCTATACTTAGCTTAGTTTCGACCTAAATGACATCATAAGCTAAATTAGCTCCAAAATGACATACTAAGCTAAAATGGATCCAAACTGGCTTATTTTATAAAAAATGTCCTATACTTAGCTTAATTTCCTCCTAAATGACATAGTAAGGAAAAATAGCTCCAGAATGGTCTATTCAATCTAAAATGTCCTATACTTAGCTTAGTTTCCTCCTAAATGACATAGTAAGCTAAATTAGCTCCGAAATGGCCTATTTTATCTAAAATGTCCTATACTCAGCTTAGTTTCCACCTAAATGACATCATCAGCTAAATTAGCTCCAAAATGGCCTATTTTCTCAAAGATGACCTATACTTAGCTTAGTTAGCTCCTAAATGACATACTAAGCTAAATTAGCTCCAAAATGGCCTATTTATCAAAAATGCCCTATACTTAGCTTAGTTCTCTCCTAAATGACATAGTAAGCTTACCTAGATCAAAATAACCTATTGTACCTAGCTTAGCTATTAAATGCCCTATACTTAGCTTAGTTAGCTCCAAAATGGCATAATAAGCATGGTTACCTCCCAAATGACCTGTTTTTACCAAATTTAGCTATAAAATGACATATAGTTAGCTTAGTTTCCTCCTAAATGACATACTAAGCTAAAATAGATCCAAAATGGCTTATTTTATAAAAAATGTCCTATACTTAACTTAATTTGCTCCTAAATGACATAGTAAGGAAAAATAGCTCCAGAATGGTCTATTCAATCTAAAATGTCCTATACTTAGCTTAGTTTCCTCCTAAATGACATAGTAAGCTAAATTAGCTCCGAAATGGCCTATTTTATCAAAAATGTCCTATACTTAGCTTAGTTTCCTCCTAAATGACATAGTAAGCTAAATAAGATCCAAAATGGCCCATTTTATCAAAAATGCCATATACTTAGCTTAGTTAGCTCCAAAATGGTATAATTAGTATAGTTAGCTCTAGAATGAGATATAGTTTGCTTAGTTTCCTCCTAAATTACATAGTAAGCTAAAATAGCTCCAAAATGGCCTATTTTATCAAAAAAGTCCTATACTTAGTTTAGTTTCGACCTAAATGACATCATAAGCTAAATTACCTCCAAAATGACATACTAAGCTAAAATAGATCCAAAATGGCTTGTTTTATAAAAAATGTCCTATACTTAGCTTAATTTCCTCCTAAATGACATAGTAAGGAAAAATAGCTCCAGAATGGTCTATTCAATCTAAAATGTCCTATACTTAGCTTAGTTTCCTCCTAAATGACATAGTAAGCTAAATTAGCTCCGAAATGGCCTATTTTATCTAAAATGTCCTATACTTAGCTTAGTTTCCTCCTAAATGACATAGTAAGCTAAATAAGATCCAAAATGGCCCATTTTATCAAATATGCCATATACTTAGCTTAGTTAGCTCCAAAATGGTATAATTAGTATAGTTAGCTCTAGAATGAGATATAGTTTGCTTAGTTTCTTCCTAAATTACATAGTAAGCTAAAATAGCTCCAAAATGGCCTATTTTATCAAAAATGTCCTATACTTAGCTTAGTTTCGACCTAAATGACAGCATAAGCTAAAATGGCTCCAAAATGACATACTAACCTAAAATAGATCCAAAATGGCTTATTTTATAAAAAATGTCCTATACTTAGCTTAATTTCCTCCTAAATGACATAGTAAGGAAAAATAGCTCCAGAATGGTCTATTCAATCTAAAATGTCCTATACTTAGCTTAGCTTCCTCCTAAATGACATAGTAAGCTAAATTAGCTCCGAAATGGCCTATTTTATCTAAAATGTCCTATACTCAGCTTAGTTTCCACCTAAATGACATCATCAGCTAAAGTAGCTCCAAAATGGCCTATTTTCTCAAAGATAACCTATAGTTAGCTTAGTTAGCTCCTAAATGACATACTAAGCTAAATTAGCTCCAAAATGGCCTATTTTATCAAAAATGCCCTATACTTAGCTTAGTTCTCTCCTAAAGGACATAATAAGCTTACCTAGCTCCAAAAGAACCTATTGTACCTAGCTTAGCTCTTAAATGCCCTATACTTAGCTTAGTTAGCTCCAAAATGGCATAATAAGCATGGTTACCTCCCAAACGACCTGTTTTTACCAAATTTAGCTATAAAATGACATATACTTAGCTTAGTTTCCTCCTAAATGACATACTAAGCTAAAATAGATCCAAAATGGCTTATTTTATAAAAAATGTCCTCTACTTAGCTTAATTTCCTCCTAAATGACATAGTATGGAAAAATAGCTCCAGAATGGTCTATTCAATCTAAAATGTCCTATACTTAGCTTAGTTTCCTCCTAAATGACATAGTAAGCTAAATTAGCTCCGAAATGGCCTATTTTATCTAAAATGTCCTATACTTAGCTTAGTTTCCTCCTAAATGACATTGTAAGCTAAATAAGATCCAAAATGGCCCATTTTATAGAAAATGGCATATACTTAGCTTAGTTAGCTCCAAAATGGTATAATTGGTATAGTTAGCTCTAGAATGAGATATAGTTTGCTTAGTTTCCTCCTAAATTACATAGTAAGCTAAAATAGCTCCAAAATGACCTATTTTATCAAAAAACTCCTATACTTAGCTTAATTTCGACCTAAATGACATCATAAGCTAAATTAGCTCCAAAATGACATACTAAGCTAAAATGGATCCAAAATGGCTTATTTTATAAAAAATGTCCTATACTTAGCTTAATTTCCTCCTAAATGACCGAGTAAGGAAAAATAGCTCCAGAATGGTCTATTCAATCTAAAATGTCCTATACTTAGCTTAGTTTCCTCCTAAATGACATAGTAAGCTAAATTAGCTCCGAAATGGCCTATTTTATCTAAAATGTCCTATACTCAGCTTAGTTTCCACCTAAATGACATCATCAGCTAAATTAGCTCCAAAATGGCCTATTTTCTCAAAGATGACCTATACTTAGCTTAGTTAGCTCTTAAATGACATACTAAGCTAAATTAGCTCCAAAATGGCCTATTTATCAAAAATGCCCTATACTTAGCTTAGTTCTCTCCTAAATGACATAATAAGCTTACCTAGATCAAAATAACCTATTGTACCTAGCTTAGCTATTAAATGCCCTATACTTAGCTTAGTTAGCTCCAAAATGGCATAATAAGCATGGTTACCTCCCAAATGACCTGTTTTTACCAAATTTAGCTATAAAATGACATATAGTTAGCTTAGTTTCCTCCTAAACGACATACTAAGCTAAAATAGATCCAAAATGGCTTATTTTATAAAAATGTCCTATACTTAGCTTAATTTCCTCCTAAATGACATAGTAAGGAAAAATAGCTCCAGAATGGTCTATTCAATCTAAAATGTCCTATACTTAGCTTAGTTTCCTCCTAAATGACATAGTAAGCTAAATTAGCTCCGAAATGGCCTATTTTATCTAAAATGTCCTATACTTAGCTTAGTTTCCTCCTAAATGACATAGTAAGCTAAATAAGATCCAAAATGGCCCATTTTATCAAAAATGCCATATACTTAGCTTAGTTAGCTCCAAAATGGTATAATTAGTATAGTTAGCTCTAGAATGAGATATAGTTTGCTTAGTTTCCTCCTAAATTACATAGTAAGCTAAAATAGTTCCAAAATGGCCTATTTTATCAAAAAAGTCCTATACTTAGCTTAGTTTCGACCTAAATGACATCATCAGCTAAATTACCTCCAAAATGACATACTAAGCTAAAATAGATCCAAAATGGCTTGTTTTATAAAAAATGTCCTATACTTAGCTTAATTTCCTCCTAAATGACATAGTAAGGAAAAATAGCTCCAGAATGGTCTATTCAATCTAAAATGTCCTATACTTAGCTTAGTTTCCTCCTAAATGACATAGTAAGCTAAATTAGCTCCGAAATGGCCTATTTTATCTAAAATGTCCTATACTTAGCTTAGTTTCCTCCTAAATGACATAGTAAGCTAAATAAGATCCAAAATGGCCCATTTTATCAAATATGCCATATACTTAGCTTAGTTAGCTCCAAAATGGTATAATTAGTATTGTTAGCTCCAGAATGAGATATAGTTTGCTTAGTTTCTTCCTAAATTACATAGTAAGCTAAAATAGCTCCAAAATGGCCTATTTTATCAAAAAAGTCCTATACTTAGCTTAGTTTCGACCTAAATGACATCATAAGCTAAATTAGCTCCAAAATGACATACTAACCTAAAATAGATCCAAAATGGCTTATTTTATAAAAAATGTCCTATACTTAGCTTAATTTCCTCCTAAATGACATAGTAAGGAAAAATAGCTCCAGAATGGTCTATTCAATCTAAAATGTCCTATACTTAGCTTAGCTTCCTCCTAAATGACATAGTAAGCTAAATTAGCTCCGAAATGGCCTATTTTATCTAAAATGTCCTATACTCAGCTTAGTTTCCACCTAAATGACATCATCAGCTAAATTAGCTCCAAAATGGCCTATTTTCTCAAAGATAACCTATACTTAGCTTAGTTAGCTCCTAAATGACATACTAAGCTAAATTAGCTCCAAAATGGCCTATTTTATCAAAAATGCCCTATACTTAGCTTAGTTCTCTCCTAAAGGACATAATAAGCTTACGTAGCTCCAAAAGAACCTATTGTACCTAGCTTAGCTATTAAATGCCCTATACTTAGCTTAGTTAGCTCCAAAATGGCATAATAAGCATGGTTACCTCCCAAACGACCTGTTTTTACCAAATTTAGCTATAAAATGACATATAGTTAGCTTAGTTTCCTCCTAAATGACATACTAAGCTAAAATAGATCCAAAATGGCTTATTTTATAAAAAATGTCCTATACTTAGCTTAATTTCCTCCTAAATGACATAGTAAGGAAAAATAGCTCCAGAATGGTCTATTCAATCTAAAATGTCCTATACTTAGCTTAGTTTCCTCCTAAATGACATAGTAAGCTAAATTAGCTCCGAAATGGCCTATTTTATCTAAAATGTCCTATACTTAGCTTAGTTTCCTCCTAAATGACCTAGTAAGCTAAATAAGATCCAAAATGGCCCATTTTATCAAAAATGCCATATACTTAGCTTAGTTAGCTCCAAAATGGTATAATTAGTATAGTTAGCTCTAGAATGAGATATAGTTTGCCTAGTCTCCTCCTAAATTACATAGTAAGCTAAAATAGCTCCAAAATGGCCTATTTTATCAAAAAAAGTCCTATACTTAGCTTAGTTTCGACCTAAATGACATCATAAGCTAAATTACCTCCAAAATGACATACTAAGCTAAAATAGATCCAAAATGGCTTGTTTTATAAAGAATGTCCTATACTTAGCTTAATTTCCTCCTAAATGACATAGTAAGGAAAAATAGCTCCAGAATGGTCTATTCAATCTAAAATGTCCTATACTTAGCTTAGTTTCCTCCTAAATGACATAGTAAGCTAAATTAGCTCCGAAATGGCCTATTTTATCTAAAATGTCCTATACTCACCTTAGTTTCCACCTAAGTGACATCATCAGCTAAATTAGCTCCAAAATGGCCTATTTTCTCAAAGATGACCTATACTTAGCTTAGTTAGCTCCTAAATGACATACTAAGCTAAATTAGCTCCAAAATGGCCTATTTTATCAAAAATGCCCTATACTTAGCTTAGTTCTCTCCTAAATGACATAATAAGCTTACCTAGCTCCAAAATAACCTATTGTACCTAGCTTAGCTATTAAATGCCCTATAATTAGCTTAGTTAGCTCCAAAATGGCATAATAAGCATGGTTACCTCCGAAATGACCTGTTTTTACCAAATTTAGCTATTAAATGACATATAGTTAGCTTAGTTTCCTCCTAAATGACATACTAAGCTAAAATAGATCCAAAATGGCTTATTTTATAAAAAATGTCCGATACTTGGCTTAATTTCCTCCTAACTGACATAGTAAGGAAAAATAGCTCCAGAATGGTCTATTCAATCTAAAATGTCCTATACTTAGCTTAGTTTCCTCCTAAATGACATAGGAAGCTAAATTAGCTCCGAAATGGCCTATTTTATCTAAAATACCCTATACTTAGCTTAGTTTCCTCCTAAATGACATAGTAAGCTAAATAAGCTCCAAAATGGCCCATTTTATCAAAAATGCCATATACTTAGCTTAGTTAGCTCCAAAATGGTATAATTAGTATAGTTAGCTCTAGAATGAGATATAGTTTGCTTAGTTTCCTACTAAATTACATAGTAAGCTAAAATAGCTCCAAAATGGCCTATTTTATAAAAAAAGTCCTATACTTAGCTTAGTTTCGACCTAAATGACATCATAAGCTAAATTAGCTCCAAAATGACATACTAAGCTAAAATAGATCCAAACTGGCTTGTTTTATAAAAAATGTCCTATACTTAGCTTAATTTCCTCCTAAATGACATAGTAAGGAAAAATAGCTCCACAATGGTCTATTCAATCTAAAATGTCCTCTTAGTTTCCTCCTAAATGACATAGTAAGCTAAATTCGCTCCGGAATGGCCTATTTTATCTAAAATGTCCTATACTTAGCTTAGTTTCCTCCTGAATGACATAGTAAGCTAAATAAGCTCCAAAATGGCCCATTTTATCAAAAATGCCATATACTTAGCTTAGTTAGCTCCAAAATGGTATAATTTGTATAGTTAGCTCTAGAATGAGATATAGTTTGCTTAGTTTCCTCCTAAATTACATCGTAAGCTAAAATAGCTCCAAAATGGCCTATTTTATCAAAAAAGTCCTATACTTAGCTTAGTTTCGACCTAAATGACATCATAAGCTAAATTAGCTCCAAAATGACATACTAAGCTAAAATAGATCCAAAATGGCTTATTTTATAAAAAATGTCCTATACTTAGCTTAATTTCCTCCTAAATGACATAGTAAGGAAAAATAGCTCCAGAATGGTCTATTCAATCTAAAATGTCCTATACTTAGCTTAGTTTCCTCCTAAATGACATACTAAGCTAAATTAGCTCCGAAATGGCCTATTTTATCTAAAATGTCCTATACTTAGCTTAGTTTCCTCCTAAATGACATAGTAAGGTAAACAAGCTCCAAAATGGCCCATTTTATCATAAATGCCATATGCTTAGCTTAGTTAGCTCCAAAATGGTATAGTTAGTATAGTTAGCTCTAAAATGACATATAGTTAGCTTAGTTTCCTCCTAAATGACATAGTAAGCTAAAATACCTCCAAAATGGCCTATTTTATGAAAAAAGTCCTATACTTAGCTTAGTTTCCACCTAAATGACATCATAAGCTAAATTAGCTCCAAAATGGCCTATTTTCTCAAAGATGACCTATACTTAGCTTAGTTAGCTCCTAAATGACATACTAAGCCAAATTAGCTCCAAAATGGCCTATTTTATCAAAAATGCCCTATACTTAGCTTAGTTCTCTCCTAAATGACATAACAAGCTTACCTAGCTCCAAAATAACCTATTGTACCTAGCTTTGCTATTAAATGCCCTATAGTTAGCTTAGTTAGCTCCAAAATAGCTTAATAAGCATGGTTAGCTCCCAAATGACCTGTTTTTACCAAAGGAAGCTATAAAATGACATATAGTTAGCTTAGTTTCGTCCTAAATGACATACTAAGCTAAAATAGATCAAAAATGGCTTATTTTATAAAAAATGTGCTATACTTAGGTTAATTTTCTCCTGAATGACATACTAAGCAAAATAGCTCCAGAATGGTCTATTCAATCTAAAATGTCCTATACTTAGCTTAGTTTCCTCCTAAATGACATAGTAAGCTAAATTAGCTCCGGAATGGCCTATTTTATCTATAATGTCCTATACTTAGCTTAGTTCCCTCCTAAATGACATAGTAAGCTAAATAAGCTCCAAAATGGCCCATTTTATCAAAAATGCCATATACTTAGCTTAGTTAGCTCCAAAATGGCACAATTAGTATAGTTAGCTCTAGAATTATAAATAGTTTACTTAGTTTCCTCCTAAATTACATTGTAAGCTAAAATAGCTCCAAAATGTCCTATTTTATCAAAAAAGTCCTATACTTAGCTTAGTTTCCTCCTAAATGACATGGTAAGCTAAATTACCTCCAAAATGGCCTATTTTTATCAAAAATGCCCTATACTTAGCTTAGTTCTCTCCTAAATGACATAATAAGCTTACCTAGCTCCAAAATAACCTATTGTACCTAGCTTAGCTATTAAATGCCCTATAGTTAGCTTAGTTAGCTCCAAAATGGCATAATAAGCACGGTTAGCTCCCAAATGACCTGTTTTTACCAAAGTTAGCTATAAAATGACAAATAGTTAGCTTAGTTTCCTCCTAAATGACATACTAAGCTAAAATAGATCAAAAATGGCTTATTTTATAAAAAATGTGCGATACTTAGCTTAATTTTCTCCTAAATGACATAGTAAGCAAAATAGCTCCAGAATGGTCTATTCAATCTAAAATGTCCTATACTTAGCTTAGTTTCCTCCTAAATGACATAGTAAGCTATATAAGTTCCAAAATGGCCTATTTTATCAAAAATGTCCTATACTTAGCTTAGTTCCCTCCTAAATGACATAGTAAGCTAAATAAGCTCCAAAATGGCCCATTTTATCAAAAATGCCATATACTTAGCTTAGTTAGCTCCAAAATGGCACAATTAGTATAGTTAGCTCTAGAATTAGATATAGTTTGCTTATTTTCCTCCTAAATTACATTGTAAGCTAAATTCGCTCCGGAATGGCCTATTTTATCTAAAATGTCCTATACTTAGCTTAGTTTCCTCCTGAATGACATAGTAAGCTAAATAAGCTCCAAAATGGCCCATTTTATGAAAAATGCCATATACTTAGCTTAGTTAGCTCCAAAATGGTATAATTTGTATAGTTAGCTCTAGAATGAGATATAGTTTGCTTAGTTTCCTCCTAAATTACATCGTAAGCTAAAATAGCTCCAAAATGGCCTATTTTATCAAAAAAGTCCTATACTTAGCTTAGTTTCGACCTAAATGACATCATAAGCTAAATTAGCTCCAAAATGACATACTAAGCTAAAATAGATCCAAAATGGCTTATTTTATAAAAAATGTCCTATACTTAGCTTAATTTCCTCCTAAATGACATAGTAAGGAAAAATAGCTCCAGAATGGTCTATTCAATCTAAAATGTCCTATACTTAGCTTAGTTTCCTCCTAAATGACATACTAAGCTAAATTAGCTCCGAAATGGCCTATTTTATCTAAAATGTCCTATACTTAGCTTAGTTTCCTCCTAAATGACATAGTAAGGTAAACAAGCTCCAAAATGGCCCATTTTATCATAAATGCCATATGCTTAGCTTAGTTAGCTCCAAAATGGTATAGTTAGTATAGTTAGCTCTAAAATGACATATAGTTAGCTTAGTTTCCTCCTAAATGACATAGTAAGCTAAAATACCTCCAAAATGGCCTATTTTATGAAAAAAGTCCTATACTTAGCTTAGTTTCCACCTAAATGACATCATAAGCTAAATTAGCTCCAAAATGGCCTATTTTCTCAAAGATGACCTATACTTAGCTTAGTTAGCTCCTAAATGACATACTAAGCCAAATTAGCTCCAAAATGGCCTATTTTATCAAAAATGCCCTATACTTAGCTTAGTTCTCTCCTAAATGACATAACAAGCTTACCTAGCTCCAAAATAACCTATTGTACCTAGCTTTGCTATTAAATGCCCTATAGTTAGATTAGTTAGCTCCAAAATAGCTTAATAAGCATGGTTAGCTCCCAAATGACCTGTTTTTACCAAAGGAAGCTATAAAATGACATATAGTTAGCTTAGTTTCGTCCTAAATGACATACTAAGCTAAAATAGATCAAAAATGGCTTATTTTATAAAAAATGTGCTATACTTAGGTTAATTTTCTCCTAAATGACATAGTAAGCAAAATAGCTCCAGAATGGTCTATTCAATCTAAAATGTCCTATACTTAGCTTAGTTTCCTCCTAAATGACATAGTAAGCTAAATTAGCTCCGGAATGGCCTATTTTATCCATAATGTCCTATACTTAGCTTAGTTCCCTCCTAAATGACATAGTAAGCTAAATAAGCTCCAAAATGGCCCATTTTATCAAAAATGCCATATACTTAGCTTAGTTAGCTCCAAAATGGCACAATTAGTATAGTTAGCTCTAGAATTATAAATAGTTTACTTAGTTTCCTCCTAAATTACATTGTAAGCTAAAATAGCTCCAAAATGTCCTATTTTATCAAAAAAGTCCTATACTTAGCTTAGTTTCCTCCTAAATGACATGGTAAGCTAAATTAGCTCCAAAATGGCCTATTTTTATCAAAAATGCCCTATACTTAGCTTAGTTCTCTCCTAAATGACATAATAAGCTTACCTAGCTCCAAAATAACCTATTGTACCTAGCTTAGCTATTAAATGCCCTATAGTTAGCTTAGTTAGCTCCAAAATGGCATAATAAGCACGGTTAGCTCCCAAATGACCTGTTTTTACCAAAGTTAGCTATAAAATGACAAATAGTTAGCTTAGTTTCCTCCTAAATGACATACTAAGCTAAAATAGATCAAAAATGGCTTATTTTATAAAAAATGTGCGATACTTAGCTTAATTTTCTCCTAAATGACATAGTAAGCAAAATAGCTCCAGAATGGTCTATTCAATCTAAAATGTCCTATACTTAGCTTAGTTTCCTCCTAAATGACATAGTAAGCTATATAAGTTCCAAAATGGCCTATTTTATCAAAAATGTCCTATACTTAGCTTAGTTCCCTCCTAAATGACATAGTAAGCTAAATAAGCTCCAAAATGGCCCATTTTATCAAAAATGCCATATACTTAGCTTAGTTAGCTCCAAAATGGCACAATTAGTATAGTTAGCTCTAGAATTAGATATAGTTTGCTTATTTTCCTCCTAAATTACATTGTAAGCTAAAATAGCTCCAAAATGGCCTATTTTATCAAAAAAGTCCTATACTTAGCTTACTTTCCTCCTAAATGACATAGTAAGCTAAATTAGCTCCAAAATGGGCTATTTTAACGAAAATGTCCTATACTTACCTTAGTTCTCTCCTAAATGACATAATAAGCTTACCTAGCTCCAAAATAACCTATTGTACCTAGCTTAGCCATTACATGCCCTATACTTAGCTTAGTTAGCTCCAAAATGGCATAATAAGCATGGTTAGCTCCTAAATGACCTGTTTTAACCAAAGTTAGCTCTAAAATGACATATAGTTAGCTTAGTTTCCTCCTAAATGACATAGTAAGCTAAAATAGCTCCAAAATAGCCTATTTTATGAAAAAAGTCCTATACTTAGCTTAGTTTCCACCTACAAAACATCGTAAGCTTAATTAGCTCCAAAATGGCCTATTTTATCAAAGATGATCTATACTAAGCTGAGTTACCTCCTAAATGACATAGTATGCTAAATTAGATACAAAATGGCCTATTTTATCAAAAATGTCCTATACTTAGCTTATTTCTATCCTAAATGACATAATAAGCTTACCTAGCTCCAAAATAACCTATTGTACCTAGCTAAGCTGTTAAATGCCATATACTTAGCTTAGTTAGCTCCAAAATGGCATAATAAGCATAGTTAGCTCATAAATGACCTGTTTTTACCAAATTTAGCTATAAAATGACATATAGTTAGCTTAGTTTCCTCCTAAATGACATACTAAGCTAAAATAGATCCAAAATGACTTATTTTATAAAAAATGTCCTATACTTAGCTTAATTTCCTCCTAAATGACATAGTAAGGAAAAATAGCTCCAGAATGGTCTATTCAATCTAAAATGTCCTATACTTAGCTTAGTTTCCTCCTAAATGACATAGTAAGCTAAATTAGCTCCAGAATGGTCTATTCAATCTAAAATGTCCTATACTTAGCTTAGTTTCCTCCTAAATGACATAGTCAGCTATATAAGTTCCAAAATGGCCTATTTTATCTAAAATGTCCTATACTCAGCTTAGTTCCCTCCTAAATGACATAGTAAGCTAAATAAGCTCCAAAATGGCCCATTTTATCAAAAATGCCATATACTTAGATTAGTTAGCTCCAAAATGGCACAATTAGTATAGTTAGCTCTAGAATTAGATATAGTTTGCTTAGTTTCCTCCTAAATTACATTGTAAGCTAAAATAGCTCCAAAATGGCCTATTTTATCAAAAAAGTCCTATACTTAGCTTACTTTCCTCCTAAATGACATAGTGAGCTAAATTAGCTCCAAAATGGGCTATTTTATCAAAAATGTCCTATACTTACCTTAGTTCTCTCCTAAATGACATAGTAAGCTTACCTAGCTCCAAAATAACCTATTGTACCTAGCTTAGACATTAAATGCCCTATACTTAGCTTAGTTAGCTCCAAAATGGCATAATAAGCATGGTTAGCTCCTCAATGACCTGTTTTAACCAAAGTTAGCTCTAAAATGACATATAGTTAGCTTAGTTTCCTCCTAAATGACATAGTAAGCTAAAATAGCTCCAAAATAGCCTATTTTATGAAAAAAGTCCTATACTTAGCTTAGTTTCCACCGAAAAAACATCGTAAGCTAAATTAGCTCCAAAATGGCCTATTTTATCAAAGATGATCTATACTAAGCTGAGTTACCTCCTAAATGACATAGTAAGCTAAATTAGCTACAAAATGACTTATTTTATCAAAAATGCCCTATACTTAGCTTATTTCTATCCTAAATGACATAATAAGCTTACCTAGCTCCAAAATAACCTATTGTACCTAGCTAAGCTGTTAAATGCCATATACTTAGCTTACTTAGCTCCAAAATGGCATAATAAGCATAGTTAGCTCATAAATGACTTTTTTTTACCAAATTTAGCTAGAAAATGACATATAGTTAGCTTAGTTTCCTCCTAAATGACATACTAAGCTAAAATAGATCCAAAATGGCTTATTTTATAAAAAATGTCCTATACTTAGCTTAATTTCCTCCTAAATGACATAGTAAGGAAAAATAGCTCCAGAATGGTCTATTCAATCTAAAATGTCCTATACTTAGCTTAGTTTCCTCCTAAATGACATAGTAAGCTAAATTAGCTCCGAAATGGCCTATTTTATCTAAAATGTCCTATACTCACCTTAGTTTCCACCTAAGTGACATCATCAGCTAAATTAGCTCCAAAATGGCCTATTTTCTCAAAGATGACCTATACTTAGCTTAGTCAGCTCCTAAATGACATACTAAGCTAAATTAGCTCCAAAATGGCCTATTTTATCAAAAATGCCCTATACTTAGCTTAGTTCTCTCCTAAATGACATAATAAGCTTACCTAGCTCCAAAATAACCTATTGTACCTAGCTTAGCTATTAAATGCCCTATAATTAGCTTAGTTAGCTCCAAAATGGCATAATAAGCATGGTTACCTCCGAAATGACCTGTTTTTACCAAATTTAGCTATAAAATGACATATAGTTAGCTTAGTTTCCTCCTAAATGACATACTAAGCTAAAATAGATCCAAAATGGCTTATTTTATAAAAAATGTCCGATACTTGGCTTAATTTCCTCTTAACTGACATAGTAAGGAAAAATAGCTCCAGAATGGTCTATTCAATCTAAAATGTCCTATACTTAGCTTAGTTTCCTCCTAAATGACATAGGAAGCTAAATTAGCTCCGAAATGGCCTATTTTATCTAAAATGTCCTATACTTAGCTTAGTTTCCTCCTAAATGACATAGTAAGCTAAATAAGCTCCAAAATGGCCCATTTTATCAAAAATGCCATATACTTAGCTTAGTTAGCTCCAAAATGGTATAATTAGTATAGTTAGCTCTAGAATGAGATATAGTTTGCTTAGTTTCCTACTAAGTTACATAGTAAGCTAAAATAGCTCCAAAATGGCCTATTTTATCAAAAAAGTCCTATACTTAGCTTAGTTTCGACCTAAATGAGATCATAAGCTAAATTAGCTCCAAAATGACATACTAAGCTAAAATAGATCCAAACTGGCTTGTTTTATAAAAAATGTCCTATACTTAGCTTAATTTCCTCCTAAATGACATAGTAAGGAAAAATAGCTCCACAATGGTCTATTCAATCTAAAATGTCCTATACTTAGCTTAGTTTCCTCCTAAATGACATAGTAAGCTAAATTATCTCCGGAATGGCCTATTTTATCTAAAATGTCCTATACTTAGCTTAGTTTCCTCCTGAATGACATAGTAAGCTAAATAAGCTCCAAAATGGCCCATTTTATCAAAAATGCCATATACTTAGCTTAGTTAGCTCCAAAATGGTATAATTTGTATAGTTAGCTCTAGAATGAGATATAGTTTGCTTAGTTTCCTCCTAAATTACATCGTAAGCTAAAATAGCTCCAAAATGGCCTATTTTATCAAAAAAGTCCTATACTTAGCTTAGTTTCGACCTAAATGACATCATAAGCTAAATTAGCTCCAAAATGACATACTAAGCTAAAATAGATCCAAAATGGCTTATTTTAGAAAAAATGTCCTATACTTAGCTTAATTTCCTCCTAAATGACATAGTAAGGAAAAATAGCTCCAGAATGGTCTATTCAATCTAAAATGTCCTATACTTAGCTTAGTTTCCTCCTAAATGACATACTAAGCTAAATTAGCTCCGAAATGGCCTATTTTATCTAAAATGTCCTATACTTAGCTTAGTTTCCTCCTAAATGACATAGTAAGGTAAACAAGCTCCAAAATGGCCCATTTTATCATAAATGCCATATACTTAGCTTAGTTAGCTCCAAAATGGTATAGTTAGTATAGTTAGCTCTAGAATGACATATAGTTAGCTTAGTTTCCTCCTAAATGACATAGTAAGCTAAAATACCTCCAAAATGGCCTATTTTATGAAAAAAGTCCTATACTTAGCTTAGTTTCCACCTAAATGACATCATAAGCTAAATTAGCTCCAAAATGGCCTATTTTCTCAAAGATGACCTATACTTAGCTTAGTTAGCTCCTAAATGAGATACTAAGCTAAATTAGCTCCAAAATGGCCTATTTTATCAAAAATGCCCTATACTTAGCTTAGTTCTCTCCTGAATGACATAACAAGCTTACCTAGCTCCAAAATAACCTATTGTACCTAGCTTTGCTATTAAATGCCCTATAGTTAGCTTAGTTAGCTCCAAAATAGCTTAATAAGCATGGTTAGCTCCCAAATGACCTGTTTTTACCAAAGGAAGCTATAAAATGACATATAGTTAGCTTAGTTTCCTCTTAAATGACATACTAAGCTAAAATAGATCAAAAATGGCTTATTTTATAAAAAATGTGCTATACTTAGGTTAATTTTCTCCTAAATGACATAGTAAGCAAAATAGCTCCAGAATGGTCTATTCAATCTAAAATGTCCTATACTTAGCTTAGTTTCCTCCTAAATGACATAGTAAGCTAAATTAGCTCCGGAATGGCCTATTTTATCTATAATGTCCTATACTTAGCTTAGTTCCCTCCTAAATGACATAGTAAGCTAAATAAGCTCCAAAATGGCCCATTTTATCAAAAATGCCATATACTTAGCTTAGTTAGCTCCAAAATGGCACAATTAGTATAGTTAGCTCTAGAATTAGAAATAGTTTGCTTAGTTTCCTCCTAAATTACATTGTAAGCTAAAATAGCTCCAAAATGGCCTATTTTATCAAAAAAGTCCTATACTTAGCTTAGTTTCCTCCTAAATGACATGGTAAGCTAAATTAGCTCCAAAATGGCCTATTTTTATCAAAAATGCCCTATACTTAGCTTAGTTCTCTCCTAAATGACATAATAAGCTTACCTAGCTCCAAAATAACCTATTGTACCTAGCTTAGCTATTAAATGCCCTATAGTTAGCTTAGTTAGCTCCAAAATGGCATAATAAGCACGGTTAGCTCCCAAATGACCTGTTTTTACCAAAGTTAGCTATAAAATGACAAATAGTTAGCTTAGTTTCCTCCTAAATGACATACTAAGATAAAATAGATCAAAAATGGCTTATTTTATAAAAAATGTGCGATACTTAGCTTAATTTTCTCCTAAATGACATAGTAAGCAAAATAGCTCCAGAATGGTCTATTCAATCTAAAATGTCCTATACTTAGCTTAGTTTCCTCCTAAATGACATACTAAGCTATATAAGTTCCAAAATGGCCTATTTTATCAAAAATGTCCTATACTTAGCTTAGTTCCCTCCTAAATGACATAGTAAGCTAAATAAGCTCCAAAATGGCCCATTTTATCAAAAATGCCATATACTTAGCTTAGTTAGCTCCAAAATGGCACAATTAGTATAGTTAGCTCTAGAATTAGATATAGTTTTCTTATTTTCCTCCTAAATTACATTGTAAGCTAAAATATCTCCAAAATGGCCTATTTTATCAAAAAAGTCCTATACTTAGCTTACTTTCCTCCTAAATGACATAGTAAGCTAAATTAGCTCCAAAATGGGCTATTTTAACGAAAATGTCCTATACTTACCTTAGTTCTCTCCTAAATGACATAATAAGCTTACCTAGCTCCAAAATAACCTATTGTACCTAGCTTAGCCATTAAATGCCCTATACTTAGCTTAGTTAGCTCCAAAATGGCATAATAAGCATGGTTAGCTCCTAAATGACCTGTTTTAACCAAAGTTAGCTCTAAAATGACATATAGTTAGCTTAGTTTCCTCCTAAATGACATAGTAAGCTAAAATAGCTCCAAAATAGCCTATTTTATGAAAAAAGTCCTATACTTAGCTTAGTTTCCACCTAAAAAACATCGTAAGCTTAATTAGCTCCAAAATGGCCTATTTTATCAAAGATGATCTATACTAAGCTGAGTTACCTCCTAAATGACATAGTAAGCTAAATTAGATACAAAATGGCCTATTTTATGAAAAATGTCCTATACTTAGCTTATTTCTATCCTAAATGTCATAATAAGCTTACCTAGCTCCAAAATAACCTATTGTACCTAGCTAAGCTATTAAATGCCATATACTTAGCTTAGTTAGCTCCAAAATGGCATAATAAGCATAGTTAGCTCATAAATGACCTGTTTTTACCAAATTTAGCTATAAAATGACATATAGTTAGCTTAGTTTCCTCCTAAATGACATACTAAGCTAAAATAGATCCAAAATGGCTTATTTTATAAAAAATGTCCTATACTTAGCTTAATTTCCTCCTAAATGACATAGTAAGGAAAAATAGCTCGAGAATGGTCTATTCAATCTAAAATGTCCTATACTTAGCTTAGTTTCCTCCTAAATGACATAGTAAGCTAAATTAGGTCCAGAATGGTCTATTCAATCTAAAATGTCCTATACTTAGCTTAGTTTCCTCCTAAATGACATAGTCAGCTATATAAGTTCCAAAATGGCCTATTTTATCTAAAATGTCCTATACTCAGCTTAGTTCCCTCCTAAATGACATAGTAAGCTAAATAAGCTCCAAAATGGCCCATTTTATCGAAAATGCCATATACTTAGATTAGTTAGCTCCAAAATGGCACAATTAGTATAGTTAGCTCTAGAATTAGGTATAGTTTGCTTAGTTTCCTCCTAAATTACATTGTAAGCTAAAATAGCTCCAAAATGGCCTATTTTATCAAAAAAGTCCTATACTTAGCTTACCTTCCTCCTAAATGACATAGTGAGCTAAATTAGCTCCAAAATGGCCTATTTTATCAAAAATGTCCTATACTTACCTTAGTTCTCTCCTAAATGACATAGTAAGCTTACCTAGCTCCAAAATAACCTATTGTACCTAGCTTAGACATTAAATGCCCTATACTTAGCTTAGTTAGCTCCAAAATGGCATAATAAGCATGGTTAGCTCCTCAATGACCTGTTTTAACCAAAGTTAGCTCTAAAATGACATATAGTTAGCTTAGTTTCCTCCTAAATGACATAGTAAGCTAAAATAGCTCCAAAATAGCCTATTTTATGAAAAAAGTCCTATACTTAGCTTAGTTTCCACCGAAAAAACATCGTAAGCTAAATTAGCTCCAAAATGGCCTATTTTATCAAAGATGATCTATACTAAGCTGAGTTACCTCCTAAATGACATAGTAAGCTAAATTAGCTACAAAATGGCTTATTTTATCAAAAATGCCCTATACTTAGCTTATTTCTATCCTAAATGACATAATAAGCTTACCTAGCTCCAAAATAACCTATTGTACCTAGCTAAGCTGTTAAATGCCATATACTTAGCTTACTTAGCTCCAAAATGGCATAATAAGCATAGTTAGCTCATAAATGACTTTTTTTTACCAAATTTAGCTAGAAAATGACATATAGTTAGCTTAGTTTCCTCCTAAATGACATACTAAGCTAAAATAGATCCAAAATGGCTTATTTTATAAAAAATGTCCTATACTTAGCTTAATTTCCTCCTAAATGACATAGTAAGGAAAAATAGCTCCAGAATGGTCTATTCAATCTAAAATGTCCTATACTTAGCTTAGTTTCCTCCTAAATGACATAGTAAGCTCAATTAGCTCCAGAATGGTCTATTCAATCTAAAATGTCCTATACTTAGCTTAGTTTCCTCCTAAATGACATAGTAAGCTAAATTAGCTCCGAAATGGCCTATTTTATCTAAAATGTTCTATACTCAACTTAGTTTCCACCTAAATGACATCATCAGCTAAATTAGCTCCAAAATGGCCTATTTTCTCAAAGATGACCTATACTTAGCTTAGTTAGCTCCTAAATGACATACTAAGCTAAATTAGCTCCAAAATGGCCTATTTTATCAAAATGCCCTATACTTAGCTTAGTTCTCTCCGAAATGACATAATAAGCTTACCTAGCTCCAAATAACCTATTGTACCTAGCTTAGCTATTAAATGCCCTATACTTAGCTTAGTTAGCTCGAAAATGGCATAATAAGCATGGTTACCTCCCAAATGACCTGTTTTTACCAAATTTAGCTATAAATTAGCTCCAAAATGACATACAAAGCTAAAATAGATCCAAAATGGCTTATTTTATAAAAAATGTCCTATACTTAGCTTAATTTCCTCCTAAATGACATAGTAAGGAAAAATAGCTCCAGAATGGTCTATTCAATCTAAAATGTCCTATACTTAGCTTAGTTTCCTCCTAAATGACATAGTAAGCTAAATTAGCTCCGAAATGGCCTATTTTATCTAAAATGTCCTATACTTAGCTTAGTTTCCTCCTAAATGACATAGTAAGGTAAACAGGCTCCAAAATGGCCCATTTTATCAAAAATGCCATATACTTAGCTTAGTTAGCTCCAAAATGGTATAGTTTGTATAGTTAGCTCTAGAATGACATATAGTTAGGTTAGTTTCCTCCTAAATGACATAGTAAGCTAAAATACCTCCAAAATGGCCTATTTTATCAAAAAAGTCCTATACTTAGCTTAGTTTCCACCTAAATGACATCATAAGCTAAATTAGCTCCAAAATGGCCTATTTTCTCAAAGATGACCTATACTTAGCTAAGTTAGCTCCTAAATGACATAGTAAGCTAAATTAGCTCCACAATGGCCTATTTTATCAAAAATGCCCTATACTTAGCTTAGTTCTCTCCTAAATGACATAATAAGCTTACCTAGCTCCAAAATAACCTATTGTACCTAGCTTAGCTATTAAATGCCCTATAGTTATCTTAGTTAGCTTCAAAATGGCATAATAAGCATGGTTAGCTCCCAAATGACCTGTTTTTTTACCAAAGTTAGCTATAAAATGACATATAGTTAGCTTAGTTTCCTACTAAATGACATACTAAGCTAAAATAGATCAAAAATGGCTTATTTTATAAAAAATGTGCTATACTTAGCTTAATTTTCTCCTAAATGACATAGTAAGCAAAATAGCTCCAGAATGGTCTATTCAATCTAAAATGTCCTATACTTAGCTTAGTTCCCTCCTAAATGACATAATAAGCTAAATAAGCTCCAAAATGGCCCATTTTATAAAAAATGCCATATACTTAGCTTAGTTAGCTCCAAAATGGCACAATTAGTATAGTTAGCTCTATAATGAGATATAGTTTGCTTAGTTTCCTCCTAAATTACATTGTAAGCTAAAATAGCTCCAAAATGGCCTATTTTATCAAAAAATGTACTATACTTAGCTTAATTTCCTCCTAAATGACATAGTAAGGAAAAATAGCTCTAGAATGGTCTATTCAATCTAAAATGTCCTATACTTAGCTTAGTTTCCTCCTAAATGACATAGTAAGCTAAATTAGCTCCGAAACGGCCTATTTTATCTAAAATGTCCTATACTTAACTTAGTTTCCTCCTAAATGACATAGTAAGGTAAACAAGCTCCAAAATGGACCATTTTATCAAAAATGCCATATACTTAGCTTAGTTAGCTCCAAAATGGTATAGTTAGTATAGTTAGCTCTAGAATGACATATAGTTAGCTTAGTTTCCTCCTAAATTACATAGTAAGCTAAAATACCTCCAAAATGGCCTATTTTATCAAAAAAGTCCTATACTTAGCGTAGTTTCCACCTAAATGACATCATAAGCTAAATTAGCTCCAAAATGGCCTATTTTCTCAAAGATGGCCTATACTTAGCTTAGTTAGCTCCTAAATGACATAGTAAGCTAAATTAGCTCCAAAATGGCCTATTTTATCAAAAATGCCCTATACTTAGCTTAGTTCTCTCCTAAATGACATAATAAGCTTACCTAGCTCCAAAATAACCTATTGTACCTAGCTTAGCTATTAAATGCCCTATAGTTAGCTTAGTTAGCTTGAAAATGGCATAATAAGCATGGTTAGCTCCCAAATGACCTATTTTTTACCAAAGTTAGCTATAAAATGACATATAGTTAGCTTTGTTTCCTAGTAAATGACATACTAAGGTAAAATAGATCAAAAATGGCTTATTTTATAAAAAATGTGCTATACTTAGCTTAATTTTCTCCTAAATGACATATTAAGCAAAATAGCTCCAGAATGGTCTATTCAATCTAAAATGTCCTATACTTAGCTTAGTTCCCTCCTAAATGACATAGTAACCTAAATAAGCTCCAAAATGGCCCATTTTATCAAAAATGCCATATACTTAGCTTAGTTAGCTCCAAAATGGCACAATTAGTATAGTTAGCTCTATAATTAGATATAGTTTGCTTAGTTTCCTCCTAAATTACATTGTAAGCTAAAATAGCTCCAAAATGGCCTATTTTATCAAAAAATGTCCTATACTTAGCTTAATTTCCTCCTAAATGACATAGTAAGGAAAAATAGCTCCAGAATGGTCTATTCAATCTAAAATGTCGTATACTTAGCTTAGTTTCCTCCTTAATGACATAGTAAGCTAAATTAGCTCCGAAATGGCCTATTTTATCTAAAATGTCCTATACTTAGCTTAGTTTCCTCGTAAATGACATAGTAAGGTAAACAAGCTCCAAAATGGCCCATTTTATCAAAAATGCCATATACTTAGCTTAGTTAGCTCCAAAATGGTATAGTTAGTATAGTTTGCTCTAGAATGACATATAGTTAGCTTAGTTTCATCCTAAATGACATAGTAAGCTAAAATACCTCCAAAATGGCCTATTTTATCGAAAAAGTCCTATACTTACCTTACTTTCCACCTAAATGACATCATAAGCTAAATTAGCTCCAAAATGGCCTATTTTCTCAAAGATGACCTATACTTAGCTTAGTTAGCTCCTAAATGACATAGTAAGCTAAATTAGCTCCAAAATGGCCTATTTTATCAAAAATGCCCTATACTTAGCTTAATTCTCTCCTAAATGACATAATAAGCTTACCTAGTTCCAAAATAACCTATTGTACCTAGCTTAGCTGTTAAATGCCCTATAGTTAGCTTAGTTAGCTCCAAAATGGCATAATATGCATGGTTAGCTCCCAAATGACCTGTTTTTACCAAAGTTAGCTATAAATTGACATATAGTTAGCTTAGTTCCTCCTAAATGACATACTAAGCTAAAATAGATCAAAAATGGCTTATTTTATAAAAATGTGCTATACTTAGCTTAATTTTCTCCTAAATGACATAGTAAGCAAAATAGCTCCAGAATGGTCTATTCAATCTAAAATGTCCTATACTTAGCTTAGTTTCCTCCTAAATGACATAGTAAGCTATATAAGTTCCAAAATGGCCTATTTTATCAAAAATGTGCTATACTTAGCTTGGTTCCCTCCTAAATGACATAGTAAGCTAAATAAGCTCCAAAATGGCCCATTTTATCAAAAATGCCATATACTTAGCTTAGTTAGCTCCAAAATGGCAAAATTATTATAGTTAGCTCTAGAATTAGATATAGTTTGCTTAGTTTCCTCCTAAATTACATAATAAGCTAAATTATCTCCAAAATGGGCTATTTTATAAAAAATGTCCTATACTTACCTTAGTTCTCTCCTAAATGACATAATAAGCTTCCTAGCTCCAAAATAACATATTGTACCTAGCTTAGCTATTAAATGCCCTATACTTAGCTTAGTTAGCTCCAAAATGGCATAATAAGCATGGTTAGCTCCTAAATGACCTGTTTTAACCAAGGTTAGCTTTAAAATGACATATAGTTAGCTTAGTTTCCACCTAAATGACATGGTAACATAAATAGCTCCAAAATAGCCTATTTTATGAAAAAAGTCCTATACTTAGCTTAGTTTCCACCTAAAAAACATCGTGAGCTAAATTACCTCCAAAATGGCCTATTTTATCAAAGATGATCTATACTAAGCTGAGTTACCTCCTAAATGACATAGTAAGCTAAATTAGCTACAAAATGGCCTATTTTATAAAAAATGCCCTATACTTAGCTTATTTCTATCCTAACTGACATAATAAGCTTACCTAGCTCCAAAATAACCTATTGTACCTAGCTAAGCTATTAAATGCCATATACTTAGCTTAGTTAGCTCCAAAATGGCATAATAAGAATAGTTAGCTCATAAATGACCTGTTTTTACCCAAGTTAGCTCTAGAATGACCTATACTTAGCTTAGTTTCCTCCTAAATGACAATGTAAGCTAAAATAGCTCAAAAATGCCATATTTCATAAAAAAAGTCCTATACTTAGCTTAGTTTTCTCCTAAATGACATAGTAAGCGAAAATAGTTCTAGAATGGGCTATTCATTTTAAAATGTCCTATAATTAGCTTAGTTTCCCCCTAAATGACATAGTAATCTATATTAGCTCCAAAATGGCCTATTTTATCAAAAATCTCCTATACTTAGATTAGTTTCGTCCTCAATGACATAGTAAGCTAAATTAGCTCCAAAAAGGTCCATTTTATCAAAAATGCCCTATACTTAGCTTAGGTAGCTCCAAAATCGCATAATTAGTAGAGTTAGCTCTAGAATGACATATAGTTAGCTTAGTTTCCTCCTAAATTACATAGTAAGCTAAAATAGCTCCAAAATGGCCTATTTTATCAAAAATTCCCGATACTTAGCTTAGTTCCCTCCTAAATGACATAATAATCTTACCTAGCTCCAAAATAACCTATTGTACCTAGCTTAGATATTACATGTCCTATCCCTAGCTTAGTTAGCTAAAAAATGGCATAATAAGCATGGCTAGCTCCCAAGTGACCTGTTTTTACCAAAGTTAGCTATAAACTGAGTTATAGTTAGCTTAGTTTCCTCCTAAATGACATACTAACCTAAAATAGATCCAAAATGGCCTATTTTATAAAAAATGTCCTATACTTAGCTTAGTTTCCTCCTAAATGGCATAGTAAGCGAGAATAGTTCCAAAATGGGTTATTTAATCTAAAATGTCCTATACTTAGCTTAGTTTCCTCCTAAATGACATTGTAAGCTAGGCTAGCTCCAAAAAGGCCTTTTTTATCTAAAATGCCCTATACTTCGCTTAGTTCTCTCCTAAATGACATAATAAGCTTACCTAGCTCGAAAATGATCTGTTGTACCTAGCTTAGCTATTAAATGCCCTATACTTAACTTAGTAAGCTCCAAAATGGCATAATTAGTATAGTTAGCTCCTAAATGACATGTAGTTAGCTTAGTTTCCTTCTAAATGACATAGTAAGCTAAAATAGCTCCAAAATGGCCTATTTTTATCAAAAAGTCCTATACTTAGTTTAGTTTCCACCTAAATGACATCGTAAGCTAAATTAGCTCCAAAATGGCCTATTTTCTCAAAGATGACCTATACTTAGCTTAGTTAGGTCCTAAATGACATAGTAAGCTAAATTAGCTCCAAAATGGCCTATTTTATCAAAAATGCCCTATACTTAGTTAATTCTCTCCTAAATGACATAATAAGCTTACCTAGCTCCAAAATAACCTATTGTACCTAGATTAGCTATTAAATGCCCTATACTTAGCTTAGTTAGCTCCAAAATGGCATAATAAGCATGGTTAGTTCCCAAATGACCTGTTTTTACCAAAGTTAGCTATAAAATGACATATAGTTAGCTTAGTTCCCTCCTAAATGACATACTAAGCTAGAATAGATCAAAAATGGCTTATTTCATAAAAAATGCCCTATACTTAGCTTAATTTCCTCCTAAATGACATAGTAAGGAAAAATAGCTCCAGAATGGTCTAGTCAATCTAAAATGTCCTATGCTTAGCTTAGTTTCCTCCTAAATGACATAGTAAGCTAAATTAGCTCCGAAATGGCCTATTTTATCAAAAAAAGTCCTATACTTAGCTTACTTTCCTCCTAAAAGACATAGTTGGCTAAATTAGCTCCAAAATGGGCTATTTTATCAAAAATGTCCTATACTTACCTTAGTTCTTTTCTAAATGACATAATAAGCTTACCTAGCTCCAAAGTAACCTATTGTACCTAGCTTAGCTATTAAATGCCCTATACTTAGCTTAGTTAGATCCAAAATGGCATAATAACCATGGTTAGCTCCTAAATGACCTGTTTTTACCAAAGTTAGCTCTAAAATGACATATAGTTAGCTTAGTTTCCTCCTGCATGAAATAGTAAGCTAAAATAGCTCCAAAATAGCCTATTTTATGAAAACAGTCCTATACTTAGCTTAGTTTCCACCCAAATAACATCGTAAGCTAAACTAGCTCCAAAATGGCCTATTTTATCAAAGATGATCTATACTAAGCTGAGTTACCTCCTAAATGACATAGTAAGCTAAATTAGCTCCAAAATGGCTTATTTTCTAAAAATTGTCCTATACTTAGCTTAATTTCCTCCTAAATGACATAGTAAGCAAAAATAGCTCCAGAATGGTCTATTCAATCTAAAATGTCCTATACTTATCTTAGTTTCCTCCTAAATGACATAGTCAGCTAAATTAGCTCCGAAATGGCCTATTATTTCAAAAAAGTCCTATAGTTAGCTTACTTTCCTCCTAAATGACATAGTAAGCAAAATTAGCTCCAAAATGGGCTATTTTATAAAAAATGTCCTATAGTTAGCTTACTTTCCTCCTAAATGACATAGTAAGCAAAATTAGCTCCAAAATGGGCTATTTAATAAAAAATGTCCTATACTTACCTATAGTTTTCTTAGTTTCCTCCTAAATTACATAGTAAGCCAAAATAGCTCCAAAATGGCCTATTTTATCGAAAATCTCCTATAATTAGCTTAGTTTCCTCCTAAATGGCATAGTAATCTAAATTAGCTCTAGAATGGCCTA
This sequence comes from Hordeum marinum, assembly GCA_022496015.1. Taxonomy (NCBI): domain Eukaryota; kingdom Viridiplantae; phylum Streptophyta; class Magnoliopsida; order Poales; family Poaceae; genus Hordeum; species Hordeum marinum. The sequence goes on along the minus strand of JAAAWK010000365.1, from coordinate 164,074 downwards.
TTTTATCAAAAATGTCCTATACTTAGCTTAGTTTCCTCCTAAATGACATAGTAAGCTAAATTAGCTCCAGAATGGCCCATTTTATCAAAAATGCCCTATACTTAGCTTAGTTAGCTCCAAAATGGCATAATTAATATAGTTAGCTCTAGAATGACATGTAGTTAGCTTAGTTAGCTCCTAAATTACATAGTAAACTGAAATAGCTCCAAAATGGCCTATTTAATCTAAAATGTTCTATACTTAGCACTGTTTCCTCCTAAATGACATAGTAAGCTAAATTAGCTCCAAAATGGCCTATTTTATCAAAAATGCCCTATACTTAGCTTAGTTCTCTCCTAAATGACATAATATGCTTACCTTGCTCCAAAATAACCTATTGTACGTAGCTTAGCTATTAAATGCCCTATACCTAGCTTAGTTAGCTCCAAAATGGCATAATAAGCATGGTTAGCTCCTAAATGACCTATTTTGACCAAACTTAGCTCTAAAATAACATGTAGTTTGATTAGTTTCCTCCTAAATGACATAGTAAGCCAAAATAGCTCCAAAATGGGCTATTTAATCTAAAATGTCCTATGCTTAGCTTAGTTTCCGCCTAAATGACATAGTAAGCGAAAATAGCTCCAAAATGGGCTATTTTATCTAAAGTGCCCTATAGTTCACTTAGTTGTCTCCTAAATGACAAAGTAAGCTTACCTAGCTCCAAAATGAACTATTGTACCTAACTTAGCTATTAAATGCCATATACTTAGCTTAGTTAGCTCCAAAATGGCCTAATAAGCATAGTTAGCTTGTAAATGACTTGTTTTTACCTAAGTTAGCTTTAAAATGACATATAGTTAGCTTAGTTTACTCCTAAATGACATAGCAAGCTAAAATAGCTCCAAAATAGCCTATTTTATCAAAAAAGTCCTATACTTAGCTTAGTTTCCTCCTAAATGACATAGTAAGCTAAATTAGCTCCAAAACAGCCTATTTTATCAAAAATGACCTACACTTAGCTTAGTTAGCTCCTAAATGACACAGTAAGCTAAATTAGCTCCAGAATGGTCTATTTTTTTAAAAATGCCTTATACATAGCTCAGTTCTCTGCTCAATGACATAATAAGCTTACCTAGGTCCAAAATGACCTATTGTACCTAGCTTAGCTATTAAATGCCCTATGCTTACCTTAGTTAGCTCCAAAATGGCATAATTATTGTAGTTCGCCTAAATGACCTGTTTTTCCTTAGTTAGCTATAAAATGACATATAGTTAGCTTAGTTTCCTCCTAAATGACATACTAAGCTAAAATAGATCCAAAATGGCTTATTTCGTAAAAAATGTCCGATACTTAGCTTAATTTCCTCCTAAATGACATAGTAAGCAAAAATAGCTCCAGAATGGTCTGTTCAATCTAAAATGTCCTATACTTAGCTTAGTTTCCTCCTAAATGACACAGTAAGCTAAATTAGCTCCGGGATGGCCTATTTTATCAAAAATGTCATATACTTAGCTTAGTTTCCTCCTAAATGACATAGTAAGCTAAATAAGCTCCAAAATGGCCAATTTTATCTAAAATGCCATATACTTAGCTTAGTTAGCTCCAAAATGGCATAATTAGTATAGTTAGCTCTAGAATCAGATATAGTTTTCTTAGTTTCCTCCTAAATTACATAGTAAGCCAAAATAGCTCCAAAATGGCCTATTTTATCAAAAAAGTCCTATACTTAGCTTACTTTCCTCCTAAATGACATAGTAAGGTAAATTAGCTCCAAAATGGGCTATTTAATAAAAAATGTCCTATACTTACCTATAGTTTTCTTAGTTTCCTCCTAAATTACATAGTAAGCCAAAATAGCTCCAAAATGGCCTATTTTATCGAAAATCTCCTATAATTAGCTTAGTTTCCTCCTAAATGGCATAGTAATCTAAATTAGCTCTAGAATGGCCTATTTTATCAAAAATGTCCTATACTTAGCTTAGTTTCCTCCTAAATGACATAGTAAGCTAAATTAGCTCCAGAATGGCCCATTTTATCAAAAATGCCCTATACTTAGCTTAGTTAGCTCCAAAATGGCATAATTAATATAGTTAGCTCTAGAATGACATGTAGTTAGCTTAGTTAGCTCCTAAATTACATAGTAAACTGAAATAGCTCCAAAATGGCCTATTTAATCTAAAATGTTCTATACTTAGCACTGTTTCCTCCTAAATGACATAGTAAGCTAAATTAGCTCCAAAATGGCCTATTTTATCAAAAATGCCCTATACTTAGCTTAGTTCTCTCCTAAATGACATAATATACTTACCTTGCTCCAAAATAACCTATTGTACCTAGCTTAGCTATTAAATGCCCTATACCTAGCTTAGTTAGCTCCAAAATGGCATAATAAGCATGGTTAGCTCCTAAATGACCTATTTTGACCAAACTTAGCTCTAAAATAACATGTAGTTTGATTAGTTTCCTCCTAAATGACATAGTAAGCCAAAATAGCTCCAAAATGGGCTATTTAATCTAAAATGTCCTATGCTTAGCTTAGTTTCCGCCTAAATGACATAGTAAGCGAAAATAGCTCCAAAATGGGCTATTTTATCTAAAGTGCCCTATAGTTCACTTAGTTGTCTCCTAAATGACAGAGTAAGCTTACCTAGCTCCAAAATGAACTATTGTACCTAACTTAGCTATTAAATGCCATATACTTAGCTTAGTTAGCTCCAAAATGGCCTAATAAGCATAGTTAGCTTGTAAATGACTTGTTTTTACCTAAGTTAGCTTTAAAATGACATATAGTTAGCTTAGTTTACTCCTAAATGACATAGCAAGCTAAAATAGCTCCAAAATAGCCTATTTTATCAAAAAAGTCCTATACTTAGCTTAGTTTCCTCCTAAATGACATAGTAAGCTAAATTAGCTCCAAAACAGCCTATTTTATCAAAAATGACCTACACTTAGCTTAGTTAGCTCCTAAATGACACAGAAAGCTAAATTAGCTCCAGAATGGTCTATTTTTTTAAAAATGCCTTATACATAGCTCAGTTCTCTCCTCAATGACATAATAAGCTTACCTAGGTCCAAAATGACCTATTGTACCTAGCTTAGCTATTAAATGCCCTATGCTTACCTTAGTTAGCTCCAAAATGGCATAATTATTGTAGTTCGCCTAAATGACCTGTTTTTCCTTAGTTAGCTATAAAATGACATATAGTTAGCTTAGTTTCCTCCTAAATGACATACTAAGCTGAAATAGATCCAAAATGGCTTATTTCGTAAAAAATGTCCGATACTTAGCTTAATTTCCTCCTAAATGACATAGTAAGCAAAAATAGCTCCAGAATGGTCTGTTCAATCTAAAATGTCCTATACTTAGCTTAGTTTCCTCCTAAATGACACAGTAAGCTAAATTAGCTCCGGGATGGCCTATTTTATCAAAAATGTCATATACTTAGCTTAGTTTCCTCCTAAATGACATAGTAAGCTAAATAAGCTCCAAAATGGCCAATTCTATCTAAAATGCCATATACTTAGCTTAGTTAGCTCCAAAATGGCATAATTAGTATAGTTAGCTCTAGAATCAGATATAGTTTTCTTAGTTTCCTCCTAAATTACATAGTAAGCCAAAATAGCTCCAAAATGGCCTATTTTATCAAAAAAGTCCTATACTTAGCTTACTTTCCTCCTAAATGACATAGTAAGCTAAATTAGATCCAAAATGGGCTATTTTATCAAAAAGTTCCTATACTTACTTTAGTTCTCTCCTAAATGACATAATAAGCTTACCTAGCTCCAAAATAACCTATTGTACCTAGCTTAGCTATTAAATGCCCTATATTTAGCTTAGTTAGCTCCAAAATGGCATAATAAGCATGGTTAGCTCCTAAATGACCTGTTTTTACCAAAGTTAGCTCTATAATGACATATAGTTAGCTTAGTTTCCTCCTAAATGACATAGTAAGCTAAAATAGCTCCAAAATAGCCTATTTTATGAAAAAAGTCCTATACTTAGCTTAGTTTCCACCTAAATAACATCGTAAGCTAAATTAGCTCCAAAATGGCCTATTTTATCAAAGATGATCTATACTAAGCTGAGTTACCTCCTAAATGACATAGTAAGCTAAATTAGCTCCAAAATGGCCTATTTTATCAAAAATGCCCTATAGTTAGCTTAGTTCTGTCCTAAATGACATAATAAGCTTACCTAGCTCCAAAATAACCTGTTGTACCTAGCTAAGCAATTAAATACCATATTTTATAAAAAATATCCCATACTTAGATTAGTTTCCTCCTAAATGACATAGTAAGCAAAAATAGCTCCAAAATGGGCTATTTAATCTAAAATGTCCTATAATTAGCTTAGTTTCCTCCTAAATGGCATAGTAAGCTAAATTAGCTCTAAAATGGCCTATTTTATCAAAAATGGCCTATACTTAGCTTAGTTTCCTCTTAAATGACATAGTAAGCTAAATTAGCTCCAAAATGGCCCATTTTATCAAAAATTCCCTACACTTGGCTTGGTTAGCTCCAAAATGGCATAATTAATATAGTTAGCTCTAGAATGGCATATAGTTAGCTTAGTATCCTCCTAAATTACATAGTAAGATAAAATAGCTCCAAAATGGCCTATTTAATCAAAAATGTCGTATACTTAGCATTGTTTCCTCCTAAATGACATAGTAAGCTAAATTAGCTCCAAAATGGCCTATTTTAACAAAAACGCCCTATACTTAGCTTAGTTCTCTCCTAAATGACATAATAAGCTTACCTTGCTCCAAAATAACCTATTGTACCTAGCTTAGCTATTAAATGCCCTATACCTAGCTTAGTTAGCTCCAAAATGGCATAATAAGCATGGTTAGCTCCTAAATGACCTATTTTGACCAAACTTAGCTCTAAAATAACATGTAGTTTGATTAGTTTCCTCCTAAATGACATAGTAAGCCAAAATAGCTCCAAAATGGGCTATTTAATCTAAAATGTCCTATGCTTAGCTTAGTTTCCGCCTAAATGACATAGTAAGCGAAAATAGCTCCAAAATGGGCTATTTTATCTAAAGTGCCCTATAGTTCACTTAGTTGTCTCCTAAATGACAGAGTAAGCTTACCTAGCTCCAAAATGAACTATTGTACATAACTTAGCTATTAAATGCCATATACTTAGCTTAGTTAGCTCCAAAATGGCCTAATAAGCATAGTTAGCTCGTAAATGACTTGTTTTTACCTAAGTTAGCTTTAAAATGACATATAGTTAGCTTAGTTTACTCCTAAATGACATAGCAAGCTAAAATAGCTCCAAAATAGCCTATTTTATCAAAACAGTCCTATACTTAGCTTAGTTTCCTCCTAAATGACATAGTAAGCTAAATTAGCTCCAAAACGGCCTATTTTATCAAAAATGACCTACACTTAGCTTAGTTAGCTCCTAAATGACACAGTAAGCTAAATTAGCTCCAAAATGGTCTATTTTTTTAAAAAAGCCTTATACATAGCTCAGTTCTCTGCTAAATGACATAATAAGCTTACCTAGGTCCAAAATGACCTATTGTACCTAGCTTAGCTATTAAATGCCCTATGCTTACCTTAGTTAGCTCCAAAATGGCACAATTAGTGTAGTTCGCTCCCAAATGACCTGTTTTTCCTTATCTCCTAAATGACCTGTTTTTCCTTAGTTAGCTATAAAATGACATATAGTTAGCTTAGTTTCCTCCTAAATGACATACTAAGCTAAAATAGATCCAAAATGGCTTATTTCATAAAAAATGTCCTATACTTAGCTTAATTTCCTCCTAAATGACATAGTAAGCAAAAATAGCTCCAGAATGGTCTGTTCAATCTAAAATGTCCTATACTTAGCTTAGTTTCCTCCTAAATGACACAGTAAGCTAAATTAGCTCCGGGATGGCCTATTTTCTCAAAAATGTCCTATACTTAGCTTAGTTTCCTCCTAAATGACATAGTAAGCTAAATAAGCTCCAAAATGGCCAATTTTATCTAAAATGCCATATACTTAGCTTAGTTAGCTCCAAAATGGCATAATTAGTATAGTTAGCTCTAGAATCAGATATAGTTTTCTTAGTTTCCTCCTAAATTACATAGTAAGCCAAAATAGCTCCAAAATGGCCTATTTTATCAAAAAAGTCCTATACTTAGCTTACTTTCCTCCTAAATGACATAGTAAGCTAAATTAGCTCCAAAATGGGCTATTTTATCAAAAATGTCCTATACTTACCTTAGTTCTCTCCTAAATGACATAATAAGCTTACCTAGCTCCAAAATAACCTATTGTACCTAGCTTAGCTATTAAATGCCCTATACTTAGCTTAGTTAGCTCCAAAATGGCATAATAAGCATGGTTAGCTCCTAAATGACCTGTTTTTACCAAAGTTAGCTCTAAAATGACATATAGTTAGCTTAGTTTCCTCCTAAATGACATAGTAAGCTAAAATAGCTCCAAAATAGCCTATTTTATGAAAAAAGTCCTATACTTAGCTTAGTTTCCACCTAAATAACATCGTAAGCTAAATTAGCTCCAAAATGGCCTATTTTATCAAAGATGATCTATACTAAGCTGAGTTACCTCCTAAATGACATAGTAAGCTAAATTAGCTCAAAAATGGCCTATTTTATCAAAAATGCCCTATAGCTAGCTTAGTTCTGTCCTAAATGACATAATAAGCTTACCTAGCTCCAAAATAACCTGTTGTACCTAGCTAAGCAATTAAATACCATATTTTATAAAGAATATCCTATAGTTAGATTAGTTTCCTCCTAAATGACATAGTAAGCAAAAATAGCTTCAAAATGGGCTATTTAATCTAAAATGTCCTATAATTAGCTTAGTTTCCTCCTAAATGGCATAGTAAGCTAAATTAGCTCTAAAATGGCCTATTTTATCAAAAATGGCCTATACTTAGCTTAGTTTCCTCTTAAATGACATAGTAAGCTAAATTAGCTCCACAATGGCCCATTTTATCAAAAATTCCCTACACTTAGCTTGGTTAGCTCCAAAATGGCATAATTAATATAGTTAGCTCTGGAATGGCATATAGTTAGCTTAGTATCCTCCTAAATTACATAGTAAGATAAAATAGCTCCAAAATGGCCTATTTAATCAAAAATGTCGTATACTTAGCATTGTTTCCTCCTAAATGACATAGTAAGCTAAATTAGCTCCAAAATGGCCTATTTTATCAAAAACGCCCTATACTTAGCTTAGTTCTCTCCTAAATGACATAATAAGCTTACCTTGCTCCAAAATAACCTATTGTACCTAGCTTAGCTATTAAATGCCCTATACCTAGCTTAGTTAGCTCCAAAATGGCATAATAAGCATGGTTAGCTCCTAAATGACCTATTTTGACCAAACTTAGCTCTAAAATAACATTTAGTTTGATTAGTTTCCTCCTAAATGACATAGTAAGCCAAAATAGCTCCGAAATGGGCTATTTAATCTAAAGTGCCCTATAGTTCACTTAGTTGTCTCCTAAATGACAGAGTAAGCTTACCTAGCTCCAAAATGAACTATTGTACCTAACTTAGCTATTAAATACCATATACTTAGCTTAGTTAGCTCCAAAATGGCCTAATAAGCATAGTTAGCTCGTAAATGACTTGTTTTTACCTAAGTTAGCTTTAAAATGACATATAGTTAGCTTAGTTTACTCCTAAATGACATAGCAAGCTAAAATAGCTCCAAAATAGCCTATTTTATCAAAAAAGTCCTATACTTAGCTCAGTTTCCTCCTAAATGACATAGTAAGCTAAATTAGCTCCAAAACGGCCTATTTTATCAAAAATGACCTACACTTAGCTTAGTTAGCTCCTAAATGACAGAGTAAGCTAAATTAGCTGCAAAATGGTCTATTTCTTTAAAAATGCCTTATACATAGCTCAGTTCTCTGCTAAATGACATAATAAGCTTACCTAGGTCCAAAATGACCTATTGTACCTAGCTTAGCTATTAAATGCCCTATGCTTACCTTAGTTAGCTCCAAAATGGCATAATTAGTGTAGTTCGCTCCCAAATGACCTGTTTTTCCTTACCTCCTAAATGACCTGTTTTTCCTTAGTTACCTATAAAATGACATATAGTTAGCTTAGTTTCCTCCTAAATGACATACTAAGCTAAAATAGATCCAAAATGGCTTATTTCATAAAAAATGTCCTATACTTAGCTTAATTTCCTCCTAAATGACATAGTAAGCAAAAATAGCTCCAGAATGGTCTGTTCAATCTAAAATGTCCTATACTTAGCTTAGTTTCCTCCTAAATGACGCAGTAAGCTAAATTAGCTCCGGGATGGCCTATTTTATCAAAAATGTCCTATACTTAGCTTAGTTTCCTCCTAAATGACATAGTAAGCTAAATAAGCTCCAAAATGGCCAATTTAATCTAAAATGCCATATACTTAGCTTAGTTAGCTCCAAAATGGCATAATTAGTATAGTTAGCTCTAGAATCAGATATAGTTTTCTTAGTTTCCTCCTAAATTACATAGTAAGCCAAAATAGCTCCAAAATGGCCTATTTTATCAAAAAAGTCCTATACTTAGCTTACTTTCCTCCTAAATGACATAGTAAGCTAAATTAGCTCCAAAATGGGCTATTTTATCAAAAAAGTCCTATACTTACCTTAGTTCTCTCCTAAATGACATAATAAGCTTACCTAGCTCCGAAATAACCTATTGTACCTAGCTTAGCTATTAAATGCCATATACTTAGCGTAGTTAGCTCCAAAATGGCATAATAAGCATGGTAAGCATGGTTAGCTCCTAAATGACCTGTTTTTACCAAAGTTAGCTCTATAATGACATATAGTTAGCTTAGTTTCCTCCTAAATGACATAGTAAGCTAAAATAGCTCCAAAATAGCCTATTTTATGAAAAAAGTCCTATACTTAGCTTAGTTTCCACCTAAATAACATCGTAAGCTAAATTAGCTCCAAAATGGCCTATTTTATCAAAGATGATCTATACTAAGCTGAGTTACCTCCTAAATGACATAGTAAGCTAAATTAGCTCCAAAATGGCCTATTTTATCAAAAATGCCGTATAGTTAGCTTAGTTCTGTCCTAAATGACATAATAAGCTTACCTAGCTCCAAAATAACCTGTTGTACCTAGCTAAGCAATTAAATACCATATTTTATAAAAAATATCCTATACTTAGATTAGTTTCCTCCTAAATGACATAGTAAGCAAAAATAGCTCCAAAATGGGCTATTTAATCTAAAATGTCCTATAATTAGCTTAGTTTCCTCCTAAATGGCATAGTAAGCTAAATTAGCTCCAAAATGGCCTATACTTAGCTTAGTTTCCTCTTAAATGACATAGTAAGCTAAATTAGCTCCAAAATGGCCCATTTTATCAAAAATTCCCTACACTTAGGTTGGTTAGCTCCAAAATGGCATAATTAATATAGTTAGCTCTAGAATGGCATATAGTTAGCTTAGTATCCTCCTAAATTACATAGTAAGATAAAATAGCTCCAAAATGGCCTATTTAATCAAAAATGTCGTATACTTAGCATTGTTTCCTCCTAAATGACATAGTAAGCTAAATTAGCTCCAAAATGGCCTATTTTATCAAAAACGCCCTATACTTAGCTTAGTTCTCTCCTAAATGACATAATAAGCTTACCTTGCTCCAAAATAACCTATTGTACCTAGCTTAGCTATTAAATGCCCTATACCTAGCTTAGTTAGCTCCAAAATGGCATAATAAGCATGGTTAGCTCCTAAATGACCTATTTTGACCAAACTTAGCTGTAAAATAACATGTAGTTTGATTAGTTTCCTCCTAAATGACATAGTAAGCCAAAATAGCTCCGAAATGGGCTATTTAATCTAAAATGTCCTATGCTTAGCTTAGTTTCCGCCTAAATGACATAGTAAGCGAAAATAGCTCCAAAATGGGCTATTTTATCTAAAGTGCCCTATAGTTCACTTAGTTGTCTCCTAAATGACAGAGTAAGCTTACCTAGCTCCAAAATGAACTATTGTACCTAACTTAGCTATTAAACCCCATATACTTAGCTTAGTTAGCTCCAGAATGGCATAATAAGCATAGTTAGGTCGTAAATGACTTGTTTTTACCTAAGTTAGCTTTAAAATGACATATAGTTAGCTTAGTTTCCTCCTAAATGACATAGCAAGCTAAAATAGCTCCAAAATGGCCTATTTTATCAAAAAAGTCCTATACTTAGCTTAGTTTCCTCCTAAATGTCATAGTAAGCTAAATTAGCTCCAAAACGGCCTATTTTGTCAAAAATGACCTACACTTAGCTTAGTTAGCTCCTAAATGACATAGTAAGCTAAATTAGCTCCAAAATGACATATTTTACTAAAAATGCCTTATACATAGCTCAATTCTCTGCTAAATGACATAATAAGCTTAGCTAGCTCCAAAATGACCTATTGTACCTTTCTTAGCTAATAAATGCCCTATGCTTACCTTAGTTAGCTCCAAAATGGCATAATTAGTGTAGTTAGCTCCCAAATGACCTGTTTTTCCTTAGCACCTAAATGACCTGTTTTTACCAAAGTTAGCTATAAAATGACATATAGTTAGCTTAGTTTCCTCCTAAATGACATAGTAAGCTAAAATTGATCCAAATTTGCTTATTTTATAAAAAATGTCCTATACTTAGCTTAATTTCCTCCTAAATGACATAGTATGCAAAAATAGCTCCAGAATGGTCTGTTCAATCTAAAATGTCCTATACTTAGCTTAGTTTCCTCCTAAATGACACACTAAGCTAAATTAGCTCCGAAATGGCCTATTTTATCAAAAATGTCCTATACTTAGCTTAGTTTTCTCCTAAATGACATAGTAAGCTAAATAAGCTCCAAAATGGCCAATTTTATCAAAAATGCCATATACTTAGCTTAGTTAGCTCCAAAATGGCATAATTAGTATAGTTAGCTCTAGAATGAGATATAGTTTGCTTGGTTTCCTCCTAAATTACATAGTAAGCTAAAATAGCTCCAAAATGGCCTATTTTATCAAAAAAGTCCTATACTTAGCTTAGTTTCCTCCTAAATCACATAGTAAGCTAAATTAGCTCCAAAATGGGCTATTTTATCAAAAATGTCCAATACTTACCTTAGTTCTCTCCTAAATGACTTAATCAACTTACCTAGCTCCAAAATAACCTATTGTACCTAGCTTAGCTATTAAATATTCTATACTTAGCTTTGTTAGCTCCAAAATGGGATAATAAGCATGGTTAGCTCCTAAATGACCTATTTTTCCCAAAGTTAGCTCTAAAAAGACATATAGTTAGGTTAGTTTCCTCCTAAATGACATAGTAAGCGAAAATAGCTCCAAAATAGCCTATTTTATTAAAGATGATCTATACTAAGGTGAGTTACCTCCTAAATGACATAGTAAGCTAAATTAGCTCCAAATGGCCTATTTTATCAAAAATGCCCTATACTTAGCTTAGTTCTATCCTTAATGACATAATAAGCTTTCCTAGCTCCAAAATAACCTATTGTACCTAGCTAAGCTATTAAATACCATATTTTATAAAAAATATCCTATACTTAGCTTAGTTTCCTCCTAAATGACATAGTAAGCGAAAATAGCTCCAAAATGGGCTATTTAATCTAAAATGTCCTATAATTATCTTAGTTTTCTCCTAAATGGCATAGTAAGCTGAATTAGCTCTAAAATGGCCTATTTTATCAAAAATGTCCTATTCTTAGCTTAGTTTCCTCCTAAATGACATAGTAAGCTAAATTAGCTCCAAAACGGCCCATTTTATCAAAAATATCCTATACTTAGCTTAGTTAGCTCCAAAATGGCATAATTAATATAGTTAGCTCTAGAATGACATATAGTTAGCTTAGTATCCTCCTAAATTACATAGTAAGCTAAAATAGCTCCAAAATGGCCTATTTAATCTAAAATGTCCTATACTTAGCATTGTTTCCTCCTAAATGACATATTAAGCTAAACTAGCTCCAAAATGGCCTTTTTTATCAAAAATGCCCTATACTTAGCTTAGTTCTCTCCTAAATGACATAATAATCTTACCTTGCTCCAAAATAACCTATTGTACTTAGCTTAGCTATTAATTGCCCTATACCTAGCTTAGTTAGGTCCAAAATGGCATAATAAGCATGGTCAGCTCCTAAATGACCTATTACTACGAAAGTTAGCTCTAAAATGACGTATAGTTAATTTAGTTTCCTCCTAAATGGCATAGTAAGCTAAAATAGCTCCAAAATGGCCGATTTTATAAAAAATGTCCTAATCTTAGCTTAGTTTCCACCTAAATGTCATAGTAAGCCAAAATAGCTCCAAAAGGGGCTATTTAATCTAAAATGTCTTATACTTAGCTTAGTGTCCTCCTAAATGACATAGTAAGCGAAAATAGCTCCAAAATGAGCTATTTAATCTAAAATGTCCTATACTTAGCTTAGTTCTCTCCTAAATGACATAGTAAGCTAGACTTGCTCTAAATTGGCCTATTTTATCTAAACTGCCCTTTACTTCGCTTAGTTCTCTCCTAAATGAGATAGTAAGCTTACCTAGCTCCAAAATGACACATGGTACCTAACTTAGCTATGAAATTCCCTATACTTAGCTTAGTTAGCTCCAAAAAATGGCATAATAAGCATGGTTAGCTCCTAAATGACCTGCTTTTACCAAAGTTAGCTCTCAAATGACATATAGTTAGCTTAGTTTCCTCCTAAATGACATAGTAAGATAAAATATCTCCAAAATGGCCTATTTTATAAAAATTGTCCTATACTTAGCTTAGTTTCCTCCTAAATAACATAGTAAGCGAAAATAGCTCCAAAATGGGCCATTTTATAAAAAATGCCCTATACTTTGCTTAGTTAGCTCCAAAATGGCATAATTAGATAGTTAGCTCTAGAATGACATATATTTAGCTTAGTTTCCTCCTAAATTACATAATAAGATAAAACAGCTCCAAAATGGCCTAATTTATCAAAAAAAGTCCTACACTTAGCTTAGTTTCCTCCTAAATGACATAGTAAATGAAATTAGCTCCAAAATGGCCTATTTTATGAAAAATGCCCTATACTTAGCTTAGTTTTCTCCTAAATGACATAATAAGCTTAGCTAACTCCAAAATAACCTATTGTACCTAGCTTAGCTATTAAATGCCCTATACCTAGCTTAGTTAGCTCCAAAATGGCATAATAAGCATGGTTAGCTCCTAAATGACCTATTTTTACCAACGTTAGCTCTAAAATGACATATAGTTTGTTTAGTTTCCTCCTAAATGACATAATAAGATGAAATAGCTCTAGAATGGCCTATTTCATAAAAAATGTCCTATACTTAGCTTAGTTTCCTCCTAAATGACATAGTAAGCCAAAATAGCTCCAAAATGGGCTATTTAATCTAAAATGTCCTATACTTAGCTTGGTTTCCTCCTAAATGACATAGTCAGCGAAAATAGCTCCAAAATGGGCTATTTAATCTAATATGTCCTATACTTAGCTTAATTTCCTCCTAAATGACATAGTAAGCAAGACTTGCTCCAAAATGGCCTATTTTATCTAAAATGCCCTATAGTTCGCTTAGTTCTCTCCTCAATGACATAGTAAGCTTACCTAGCTCCAAAATGAACTATTGTACCTAACTTAGCTATTAAATGCAATATACTTAGCTTAGTTAGCTCTAAAATGGAATAATAAGCATAGTTAGCTCGTAAATGACTTGTTTTTACCTAATTTAGCTTTAAAATAACATATAGTTAGCTTAGTTTCCTCCTAAATAACATAGTAAGCTAAAATAGCTCCAAAATGGCTATTATATCAAAAAAGTCCTATACTTAGCTTAGTTTCCTCCTAAATGACATAGTAAGCTAAATTAGCTCCAAAACGGCCTATTTTATCAAAAATGACCCACACTTAGCTTAGTTAGCTCCTAAATGACATAGTAAGCTAAATTAGCTCCGAAATGGCCTATTTTATTAAAAATGCCTTATACTTAGCTCAGTTCTCTCCTGAATGACATAATAAGCTTACCTACCTGCAAAATGGCCTATTGTACCTAGCTTAGCAATTAAATGCCCTATGCTTCGCTTAGTTAGCTCCAAAATGGCATAATTAGTGTAGTTAGCTCCCAAATGACCTGTTTTTCCTTAGCTCCTAAATGACCTGTTTTTCCTAAGTTTGCTCTCAAATGACATATAGTTAGCTTAGTTTCCTCCTAAATGATATAGTAAGCTAAAATAGCTCCAAAATGGCCTATTTTATCAGAGATGATCTATACTTAGCTTACTTAGCTCCTAAATGACATAGTAAGCTAAATTAGCTCCAAGTGGCCTATTTTATCAAAAATGCCCCATACTTACCTTAGTTCTCTCCTAAATGACATAATAAGCTTACCTAGCTCCAAAATAACCTATTGTACCTAGCTTAGCTATTAAATGCCCTATACCTAGCTTAGTTAGCTCCAAAATAGCATAATAAGCATGGTTAGCTCGTAAATGACCTGATTTTACCAAAGTTAGCTCTAAAATGAGATATAGTTAGCTTAGTTTCCACCTAAATGTCATAGTTAGCCAAAATAGCTCCAAAATGGGCTATTTAATCTAAAATGTCCTATACTTAGCTTAGTGTCCTCCTAAATGACATAGTAAGAGAAAATAGCTCCAAAATGGGCTATTTAATCTAAAATGTCCTATACTTAGCTGAGTTCTCTCCTAAATGACATAGTAAGCTAGACTTGCTCCAAAATGGCCTATTTTATCTAAACTGCCCTTTACTTCGCTTAGTTCTCTCCTAAATGACATAGTAAGCTTATCTAGCTCCAAAATTACATATTGTACCTAACTTAGCTTAGTTAGCTCCAAAAAATGGCATAATAAGCATGGTTAGCTCCTAAATGACCTGCTTTTACCAAAGTTAGCTCTAAAATGACATATAGTTAGCTTAGTTTCCTCCTAAATGACATAGTAAGCTAAAATAGCTCCAAAATGGCCTATTTTATAAACAATGTCCTATACTTAGCTTAGCTTCCTCCTATATAACATAGTAAGCTAGACGAGCTCCAAAATGGCCTATTTTATCTAAAATGCCCTATACTTCGCTTAGTTCTCTCCTAAATGACATAATAAGCTTACCAAGCTCCAAAATGACCTATTGTACCTAACTTAGCTATTAAATGCCTTATACTTAGCTTAGTTAACTCCAAAATGGCATAATAAGACTAGTTAGCTCGTAAATGACTTGTTTGTACATAAGTTAGCTCTAAAATGACATATAGTTAGCTCTAGAATGACATATAGTTAGCTTGGTATCCTCCTAGATCACATAGTAAGCTAAAATAGCTCCAAAATGGGGTATTTTATCAAAAAAGTCCTATACTTAGCATTGTTTCCTCCTAAATGACATAGTAAGCTAAATTAGCTTCAAAATGGCCTATTTTATCAAAAATGCCCCATACTTAGCTTAGTTCTCTCCTAAATGACATAATAAGCTTACATTGCTCCAAAATAACCTATTGTAACTAGATTAGCTATTAAATGCCCTATACCAAGCTTAGTTAGCTCCAAAATGGCATAATAAGCATGGTTAGCTCCTAAATGACCTATTATTACGAAAGTTAGCTCTAAAATGACATATAGTTAGTTTAGTTTCATCCTAAATGGCATAGTAAGCTAAAATAGCTCCAAAATGGCCTATTTTATAAAAAAATGTCCTAATCTAAGCTTAGTTTCCACCTAAATTACATAGTAAGCCAAAATAGCTCCAAAATGAGCTATTTAATCTAAAATGTCCTATACTTAGCTTAGTGTCCTCCTAAATGACATAGTAAGCGAAAATAGCTCCAAAATGGGCTATTTAATCTAAAATGTCCTATACTTAGCTTAGTTCTCTCCGAAATGACATAGTAAGCTAGACTTGCTCCAAAATGGCCTATTTTATCTGAAATGCCCTTTACTTCCCTTACCTCTCTCCTAAATGACATAGTAAGCTTACCTAGCTCCAAAATGACATATTGTACCTAACTTAGCTATTAAATGCCCTATACTTAGCTTAGTTAGCTCCAAAATGGCATAATAAGCATGGTTAGCTCCTAAATGACCTGCTTTTACCAAAGTTAGCTCTAAAATGACATATAGTTAGCTTAGTTTCCTCCTAAATGACATAGTAAGCTAAAATATCTCCAAAATGGCCTATTTTATAAAAAATGTCCCATAGTTAGCTTAGTTTCCTCCTAAATGACATAGTAAGCGAAAATAGCTCCAAAATGGGCCATTTTATCAAAAATGCCATATACTTCGCTTAGTTAGCTCCAAAATGGCATAAATAGATAGTTAGCTCTAGAATGACATATATTTACCTTAGTTTCCTCCTAAATTACATAATAAGATAAAACAGCTCCAAAATGGCCTATTTTATCAAAAAAATCCTACACTTAGCTAAGTTTCCTCCTAAATGACATAGTAAGCGAAATTAGCTCCAAAATGGCCTATTTTATGAAAAATGCCATATACTTAGCTTAGTATTCTCCTAACTGACATAATAAGCTTACCTCGCTCCAAAATAACCTATTGTACCTATCTTAGCTATTAAATGCCCTATACCTAGCTTAGTTAGATCCAAAATGGCATAATAAGCATGGTTAGCTCCTAAATGACCTATTTTTTCCAACGTTAGCTCTAAAATGAGATATAGTTCGTTTAGTTTCCTCCTAAATGACATAATAAGATGAAATAGCTCTAGAATGGCCTATTTCATAAAAAATGTCCTATACTTAGCTTAGTTTCCTCCTAAATGACATAGTAAGCCAAAATAGCTCCAAAATGGGCTATTTAATCTAAAATGTCCTATACTTAGCTTGGTTTCCTCCTAAATGACATAGTAAGCGAAAATAGCTCCAAAATGGGCTATTTAGTCTAATATGTCCTATACTTAGCTTAATTTCCTCCTAAATGACATAGTAAGCAAGACTTGCTCCAAAATGGCCTATTTTATCTAAAATGCCCTATAGTTCGCTTAGTTCTCTCCTAAATGACATAGTAAGCTTACCTAGCTCAAAAATGAACTATTGTACCTAACTTAGCTATTAAATGCAATATACTTAGCTTAGTTAGCTCTAAAATGGAATAATAAGCATAGTTAGCTCGTAAATGACTTGTTTTTACCTAATTTAGCTTTAAAATGACATATAGTTAGCTTAGTTTCCTCCTAAATAACATAGTAAGCTAAAATAGCTCCAAAATGGCTATTATATCAAAAATGTCCTATACTTAGATTAGTTTCCTCCTAAATGACATAGTAAGCTAAATTAGCTCCAAAACGGCCTATTTTATCAAAAATGACCCACACTTAGCTTAGTTAGCTCCTAAATGACATAGTAAGCTAAATTAGCTCCGGAATGGCCTATTTTATTAAAAATGCCTTATACTTAGCTCAGTTCTCTCCTAAATGACATAATAAGCTTACCTAGCTGCAAAATGACCTATTCTACCTAGCTTAGCTATTAAATGCCCTATGCTTCGCTTAGTTAGCTCCAAAATGGCATAATTAGTGTAGTTAGCTCCCAAATGACCTGTTTTTCCTTAGCTCCTAAATGACCTGTTTTTCCTAAGTTTGCTCTCAAATGACATATAGTTAGCTGTTGGAAATATGCCCTAGAGGCAATAATAAATTAGTTATTATCATATTTCCTTGTTCATGATAATCGTTTATTATCCATGCTATAATTGTATTGATCGGAAACTCAGATACATTTGTGGATACATAGAGAAAACCTTGTCCCTAATATACCTCTAATGGACTAGCTCGTTGATCAAAGGATGGTTAAGGTTTCCTAGCCATGGACATGAGATGTCATTTGATAACGGGATCTCATCATTAGGAGAATGATGTGATGGACAAGACCCAAACTACAAACGTAGCATATGATCGTGTCAGTTTATTGCTATTGTTTTCTGCATGTCAATGTATATGTTCCTATGACCATGAGATCATGCAACTCATGGATATCGGAGGAGTGCCTTGTGTGCATCAAACGTCGCAACGTAACTGGGTGACTATAAAGGTGCTCTACAGGTATCTCCGATGGTGTCTATTGAGTTGGCATGGATCGAGACTGGGATTTGTTACTCCGTGTGACGGAGAGGTATCTCGGGGCCCACTCGGTAATGCAACATCACAATAAGCCTTGCAAGCAATGTGACTAATTGTTAGTTGCGGGATCTTGTATTACGAAACGAGTAAAGAGACTTGCCGGTAACGAGGTTGAACTAGGTATGGAGATACCGACGATCGAATCTCGGTCAAGTAACATACCGAAGAACAAAGGGAACGTTATACGGGATTAACTGAATCCTTGACATAGAGGTTCGACCGATAAAGATCTTCGTAGAATATGTAGGAACCAATGTGGACGTCCAGGTCCCGCCATTGGTTATTGACCGTAGAGGTGTCTCGGTCATGTCTACATAGTTCTCGAACCCGCAGGGTCTGCACACTTAAGGTTCGGTGACGTTTCGGTAGTGTAGAGTTATGTATGCTTGTGACCGAAGTTTGTTCGGAGTCCCTGATGAGATCCCGGACATCACGAGGAGCTCCGGAATGGTCCGGAGGTAAAGATTCATATATAGGAAGTCCCAGTTTGGTTTCCGGAAAAGTTTCGGGCTCATCGGTAGTGTACCGGGAGTGCCGGTAGTGTACCGGGAGGCCTCCGGGAGGGGTATTTCGACCCCAAGAGGACCATGGGCTGTGGGATAATAATAACCAGCCCTTAGTGGGCTGGGAAAACAGCCACAAAGGCCCATGGCGCAGGAGAGAAAGTCCTAAAGCAAAAAGTGGAAAATCAGCCAATAGGAGGCAATCCTACTCCAACTAGGATTGGAGGTGAAGTAGGATTTCTTCCCACCTCCTATTTCGGCCGACCCAAAGGCCTTGGCTGCCTCTCCTCTCCTCTCCTCCTATATATACTAGTGGATTGGGTGGTTTTTGGACAGAATTTCCGGCCACGTGCTACCCGTTTCACCGGTGCACAGTTTCTCCTCTAGATCGGTTTTCCGCAGCGCTTAGACGAAGCCCTACCGGAATCACTCCACCACCATCACCGGAGCACCGTCACGCTGCCGGTGAACTCTCTCTCCTCTCCACCTCCTCTTGCTGGATCAATACGGTGGAGATCGTCATCAAGCTGCACGTGTGCTGAATGCGGAGGTGCCGTCCGTTCGGCGCTAGATCGGAAGGACCGTGATCGAGATCGCGAGACGGTTCATGATGAGATCGCGGAACGGATCGTGATGAGTTCGCGGGACAGATCGTGATCAAGATCGTGAGACGGATCTTGATGAGATCGCGGGACGGATCGTGATGGGATCGCGGGACGGATCGTGATGGGATCGCGGGACGGATCATGATGAGATCGCGGGACGCTCGGCGATTTGGATCGCGAAGATGTTCGACTACACCAACCGTGTTTCTTAACGCTTCCCGCTTAGCGATCTACAAGGGTATGTAGATCCACTCTCCCTCTCGTAGATGCTCATCACCATGGATAGGTTTGCGTGTGCGTAGGAAAATTTTTGTTAAGTTCCCCAACAGTGGCATCAGAGCTAGGTTGATGGTTCGATGAGATCTCGAGTAGAACACAAAAGGTTTGTGGGCGTTGATGCTTAGATTGCTTCCTCCCTTGGTCGGATTTTGGTTCAGCGGTATTGTGAGATGAAGCGGCCCGGACCAACATTACTCGTACGCTTACGAGAGACCGGTTGCCGCGATGCAACTTGTTGCTTAGCTGGCTTGCGGGTGACAGTTTCTCTTACTCTAGTTGGATCGGATCCGACAAAGGCGGTCCTTGAGAAGGTTGAAAAGCAAACTAGTGTATCACCGTTGTGGTTTTGCGTAGGTGAGAATTGTTCTTGCTAGATACCCGTAGCAGCCACGTAAAACATGCAACAACAATTAGAGGACGTCTAACTTGTTTTTGCAGGGTATGTTGTGATATGATATGGCCAATTACATGATGAGATATATGTGATGTATGAGATGATCATGTGATGTATAGATTATCACGACTTGCATGTCGGTGATTACGGCAACCGGCAGGAGCCATAGGGTTGTCTTAAATTATTGTATGACCTGCGTGTCAATCATTAAAGCGCTATGTAATGCTTTACTTTATCGCTACGGTAGCAATAGTAGTAGAAGCATGCAGGGCGTGACAACCCCGATGGCGACACGTTGATGGAGATCAAGTTGATGGAGATCATGGTGTCGTGCCGGTGACGATGGAGATCGTGCCGGTGTTTCAAAGATGGAGATCTTAAACACAAGTTGATGGCCATATCATGTCACTTATGAATTGCATGAGATGTTAATCCTTTTATGCACCTTGTTTTGCTTAGGACGACGGTAGCATTATAAGGTGATCCCTCCTAAATGACCTGCTTTTACCAAAGTTAGCTCTAAAATGACATATAGTTAGCTTAGTTTCCTCCTAAATGACATAGTAAGCTAAAATATCTCCAAAATGGCCTATTTTGTAAAAAATGTCCTATAGTTAGCTTAGTTTCCTCCTAAATGACATAGTAAGCGAAAATAGCTCCAAAATGGGCCATTTTATCAAAAATGCCATATACTTCGCTTAGTTAGCTCCAAAATGGCATAAATAGATAGTTAGCTCCAGAATGACATATATTTACCTTAGTTTCCTCCTAAATTACATAATAAGATAAAACAGCTCCAAAATGGCCTATTTTATCAAAAAAGTCCTACACTTAGCTTAGTTTCCTCCTAAATGACATAGTAAGCGAAATTAGCTCCAAAATGGCCTATTTTATGAAAAATGCCATATACTTAGCTTAGTATTCTCCTAACTGACATAATAAGCTTACCTAGCTCCAAAATAACCTATTGTACCTAGCTTAGCTATTAAATGCCCTATACCAAGCTTAGTTGGCTCCAAAATGGCATAATAAGCATGGTTAGCTCCTAAATGACCTATTTTTACCAAAGTTAGCTCCAAAATGACATAGTTTGTTTAGTTTCCTCCTAAATGACATAGTAAGCTGAAATAGCTCTAGAATGGCCTATTTCATAAAAAATGTCCTATACTTAGCTTCGTTTCCTCCTAAATGACATATTAAGCCAAAATAGCTCCAAAATGGGCTATTTAATCTAAAATATCCTATACTTAGCTTAGTTTCCTCCTAAATGACATAGTAAGAGAAAATAGCTCCAAAATGGGCTATTTAATCTAAAATGTCCTATACTTAGCTTAATTTCCTCGTAAATGACATAGTAAGCAAAAATAGCTCCAAAATGGGCTATTTAATCCAAAATGTCCTATACTTAGCTTATTTTCCTCCTAAATGACATAGTAAGCTAGACTAGTTCCAAATTGGCCTATTTTATCTAAAATGCCCTATACTTTGCTTAGTTCTCTCCTGAATGACATAATAAGCTTACCTAGCTCCAAAATGACCTATTGTACCTAACTTAGCTATTAAATGCCTTATACTTAGCTTGGTTAACTGCACAATGGCATAATAAGACTAGTTAGCTCATAAATGACTTGTTTTTACATAAGTTAGCTCTAAAATGACCTATTGTAGCTAGCTTAGCTATTAAATGCTCTATACGTAGCTTAGTTAGCTCCTAAATGGCATAATAAGTATGGTTAGCTCCTAAATGACCTATTTTTATGAAAGTTAGCTCCAAAATGACATATAGTTTGTTTAGTTTCCTACTAAATTACATAGTAAGCTGAAATAGATCTAGAATGGCCTAATTCATAAAAAATGTCCTATACTTAGCTTCGTTTCCTCCTAAATGACATAGTAAGCCAAAATAGCTCCAATATGGGCTATTTAATCTAAAATGTCCTATACTTAGCTTAGTTTCCTCGTAAATGACATAGTAAGTGAAAATAGCTCCAAAACGGGCTATTTAATCCAAAATGTCCTATACTTAGCTTAATTTCCTCCTAAATGACATAGTACGCTAGACTTGCTCCAAAATGGCCTATTTTATCTAAAATGCTCGATACTTCGCTTAGTTCTCTCCTAAATGACATAGTAAGCTTAGCTAGCTGCAAAATGAACTATTGTACCTAACTTAGCTATTAAATGCCCAATACTTAGCTTAGTTAGCTCCAAAATGGCATAGTAAGCATAGTTAGCTCCTAAATGACCTGTTTTTAGCCAAGTTAGCTCTAGAATGACCTATACTTAGCTTAGTTTCCTCCTAAATGACATAGTAAGCTAAATAGCTCCAAAATGCCCTATTGTACCTAGCTTAGCTATTAAATGCCCTATGCTTAGCTTAGTTAGCTCCAAAATGGCATAATTAGTGTAGTTAGCTCCTAAATGACCTGTTTTTCCTTAGCTCCTAAATGACCTATTTTTCCTAAGTTAGATCTCACATGACATATAGTTAGCTTGGTTTCCTCCTAAATGATATAGTAAGCTAAAATAGCTCCAAAATGGCCCATTTTATCAAAAAAGTCCTATACTTAGCTTAGTTTCCACCTAAATGACATCGTAAGCTAAATTAGCTCCAAAATGGCCTATTTTATCAAAGATGATCTATACTTAGCTTACTTAGCTCCTAAATGACATAGTAAGCTAAATTAGCTCCAAATGGCCTATTTTATCAAAAATGCCCCATACTTAGCTTAGTTCTCTCCTAAATGACATAATAAGCTTACCTAGCTCCAAAATAACCTATTGTACCTAGCTTAGCTATTAAATGCCCTATACCTAGCTTAGTTAGCTCCAAAATGGCATAATAAGCATGGTTAGCTCCTAAATGACCTATTATTATGAAAGTTGGCTCTAAAATGACATATAGTTAGCTTAGTTTCCTCCTAAATGACATAATAAGCTAAAATAGTTCCAAAATGGCCTATTTTATAAAAATGTCCTATACTTAGCTTAGTTTCCTCCTAAATGACATAGTAAGCGAAAATAGCTCCAAAATGGGTTATTCAATCTCAAATGTCCTATACTTAGCTTAGTTTCCTCCTAAATGACATAGTAAGCTAGACTAGCTCCAAAACGGCCTATTTTATGTAAAATGCCCTATACTTCGCTTAGTTCTCTCCTAAATGACATAATAAGATTACCTAGCTCCAAAATAACCTATTGTACCTCACTTAGCTATTAAATGCCCTATACTTAGCTTAGTTAACTCCAAAACGGCATAATAAGCATAGTTAGCTCGTAAATGACTTGTTTTTACATAAGTTAGGTCTAAAATGACATATAGTTTGCTCAGTTTCCTCCTAAATGACATAGTAAGCTATATTAGCTCTAAAATGGCCTATTTAATGAAATATGCCCTATACTTAGCTTAGTTCTCTCCTGAATGGCATAATAAGCATGGTTTGCTCCTAAATGACCCGTTTTAACCAAAATAGCTCTAAAATGACATATAGATAGCTTAGTTCCCTCCTAAATGACATAATAAGCTAAAATAGCTCCAAAATGGTCTATTTTATTAAAATGTCCTATACTTAGCTTAGTTTCCTCCTAAATGACATAGTTAGCGAAAATAGCTCCAGAATGGGCTATTTAATCTAAAATGTCCTATACTTAGCATCGTTTCCTCCTAAATGACATAGTAAGCTAAATTAGCCCCAAAATGGCCTATTTTATCAAAAATGTCCTATACTTAGCTTAGTTTCCTCCTAAATAACATATTAAGCTAAATAAGCTCCAAAATGGCCTATTTTATCAAAAATGCCCTATACTTAGCTTAGTTCTCTCCTAAATGGCATAATAAGCATGGTTTCCTCCTAAATGACCCGTTTTTACCAAAGTTAGCTTTAAAATGATATATAGTTAGCTTAGTTTCCTCCTAAATGACAAAATAAGCTAAAATTGCTCCAAAATGGCCTATTTTATTAAAAATGTCCTATACTTAGCTTAGTTTCCTCCTAAATGACATAGTTTGCGAAAATAGCTCCAGAATGGGCTATTTAATCTAAAATGTCCTATACTTAGCATAGTTTCCTCCTAAATGACATAGTAAGCGAGATTAGCTCCAAAATGGGCCATTTTATCAAAAATGCCATATACTTCGCTTAGTTAGCTCCAAAATGGCATAAATAGATAGTTAGCTCCAGAATGACATATATTTACCTTAGTTTCCTCCTAAATTACATAATAAGATAAAACAGCTCCAAAATGGCCTATTTTATCAAAAAAGTCCTACACTTAGCTTAGTTTCCTCCTAAATGACATAGTAAGCGAAATTAGCTCCAAAATGGCCTATTTTATGAAAAATGCCATATACTTAGCTTAGTATTCTCCTAACTGACATAATAAGCTTACCTAGCTCCAAAATAACCTATTGTACCTAGCTTAGCTATTAAATGCCCTATACCAAGCTTAGTTGGCTCCAAAATGGCATAATAAGCATGGTTAGCTCCTAAATGACCTATTTTTACCAAAGTTAGCTCCAAAATGACATAGTTTGTTTAGTTTCCTCCTAAATGACATAGTAAGCTGAAATAGCTCTAGAATGGCCTATTTCATAAAAAATGTCCTATACTTAGCTTCGTTTCCTCCTAAATGACATATTAAGCCAAAATAGCTCCAAAATGGGCTATTTAATCTAAAATATCCTATACTTAGCTTAGTTTCCTCCTAAATGACATAGTAAGAGAAAATAGCTCCAAAATGGGCTATTTAATCTAAAATGTCCTATACTTAGCTTAATTTCCTCGTAAATGACATAGTAAGCAAAAATAGCTCCAAAATGGGCTATTTAATCCAAAATGTCCTATACTTAGCTTATTTTCCTCCTAAATGACATAGTAAGCTAGACTAGTTCCAAATTGGCCTATTTTATCTAAAATGCCCTATACTTTGCTTAGTTCTCTCCTGAATGACATAATAAGCTTACCTAGCTCCAAAATGACCTATTGTACCTAACTTAGCTATTAAATGCCTTATACTTAGCTTGGTTAACTGCACAATGGCATAATAAGACTAGTTAGCTCATAAATGACTTGTTTTTACATAAGTTAGCTCTAAAATGACCTATTGTAGCTAGCTTAGCTATTAAATGCTCTATACGTAGCTTAGTTAGCTCCTAAATGGCATAATAAGTATGGTTAGCTCCTAAATGACCTATTTTTATGAAAGTTAGCTCCAAAATGACATATAGTTTGTTTAGTTTCCTACTAAATTACATAGTAAGCTGAAATAGATCTAGAATGGCCTAATTCATAAAAAATGTCCTATACTTAGCTTCGTTTCCTCCTAAATGACATAGTAAGCCAAAATAGCTCCAATATGGGCTATTTAATCTAAAATGTCCTATACTTAGCTTAGTTTCCTCGTAAATGACATAGTAAGTGAAAATAGCTCCAAAACGGGCTATTTAATCCAAAATGTCCTATACTTAGCTTAATTTCCTCCTAAATGACATAGTACGCTAGACTTGCTCCAAAATGGCCTATTTTATCTAAAATGCTCGATACTTCGCTTAGTTCTCTCCTAAATGACATAGTAAGCTTAGCTAGCTGCAAAATGAACTATTGTACCTAACTTAGCTATTAAATGCCCAATACTTAGCTTAGTTAGCTCCAAAATGGCATAGTAAGCATAGTTAGCTCCTAAATGACCTGTTTTTAGCCAAGTTAGCTCTAGAATGACCTATACTTAGCTTAGTTTCCTCCTAAATGACATAGTAAGCTAAATAGCTCCAAAATGCCCTATTGTACCTAGCTTAGCTATTAAATGCCCTATGCTTAGCTTAGTTAGCTCCAAAATGGCATAATTAGTGTAGTTAGCTCCTAAATGACCTGTTTTTCCTTAGCTCCTAAATGACCTATTTTTCCTAAGTTAGATCTCACATGACATATAGTTAGCTTGGTTTCCTCCTAAATGATATAGTAAGCTAAAATAGCTCCAAAATGGCCCATTTTATCAAAAAAGTCCTATACTTAGCTTAGTTTCCACCTAAATGACATCGTAAGCTAAATTAGCTCCAAAATGGCCTATTTTATCAAAGATGATCTATACTTAGCTTACTTAGCTCCTAAATGACATAGTAAGCTAAATTAGCTCCAAATGGCCTATTTTATCAAAAATGCCCCATACTTAGCTTAGTTCTCTCCTAAATGACATAATAAGCTTACCTAGCTCCAAAATAACCTATTGTACCTAGCTTAGCTATTAAATGCCCTATACCTAGCTTAGTTAGCTCCAAAATGGCATAATAAGCATGGTTAGCTCCTAAATGACCTATTATTATGAAAGTTGGCTCTAAAATGACATATAGTTAGCTTAGTTTCCTCCTAAATGACATAATAAGCTAAAATAGTTCCAAAATGGCCTATTTTATAAAAAATGTCCTATACTTAGCTTAGTTTCCTCCTAAATGACATAGTAAGCGAAAATAGCTCCAAAATGGGTTATTCAATCTCAAATGTCCTATACTTAGCTTAGTTTCCTCCTAAATGACATAGTAAGCTAGACTAGCTCCAAAACGGCCTATTTTATGTAAAATGCCCTATACTTCGCTTAGTTCTCTCCTAAATGACATAATAAGATTACCTAGCTCCAAAATAACCTATTGTACCTCACTTAGCTATTAAATGCCCTATACTTAGCTTAGTTAACTCCAAAACGGCATAATAAGCATAGTTAGCTCGTAAATGACTTGTTTTTACATAAGTTAGGTCTAAAATGACATATAGTTTGCTCAGTTTCCTCCTAAATGACATAGTAAGCTATATTAGCTCTAAAATGGCCTATTTAATGAAATATGCCCTATACTTAGCTTAGTTCTCTCCTGAATGGCATAATAAGCATGGTTTGCTCCTAAATGACCCGTTTTAACCAAAATAGCTCTAAAATGACATATAGATAGCTTAGTTCCCTCCTAAATGACATAATAAGCTAAAATAGCTCCAAAATGGTCTATTTTATTAAAATGTCCTATACTTAGCTTAGTTTCCTCCTAAATGACATAGTTAGCGAAAATAGCTCCAGAATGGGCTATTTAATCTAAAATGTCCTATACTTAGCATCGTTTCCTCCTAAATGACATAGTAAGCTAAATTAGCCCCAAAATGGCCTATTTTATCAAAAATGTCCTATACTTAGCTTAGTTTCCTCCTAAATAACATATTAAGCTAAATAAGCTCCAAAATGGCCTATTTTATCAAAAATGCCCTATACTTAGCTTAGTTCTCTCCTAAATGGCATAATAAGCATGGTTTCCTCCTAAATGACCCGTTTTTACCAAAGTTAGCTTTAAAATGATATATAGTTAGCTTAGTTTCCTCCTAAATGACAAAATAAGCTAAAATTGCTCCAAAATGGCCTATTTTATTAAAAATGTCCTATACTTAGCTTAGTTTCCTCCTAAATGACATAGTTTGCGAAAATAGCTCCAGAATGGGCTATTTAATCTAAAATGTCCTATACTTAGCATAGTTTCCTCCTAAATGACATAGTAAGCGAGATTAGCTCCAAAATGGCTTATGTTATCAACAATGTCCTATACTTAGGTTAGTTTCCTCCTAAATGACGTAGTAAGCTAAATTACCTCGAAAATGGCCCATTTTATCAAAAATGCCCTATACTTAGCTTAGTTAGCTCCAAAACGGCATAATTAGTATGGTTAGCTTAGTTTCCTCCTAAATTACATAGTAAGCTAAAATAACTCCAAAATGGCATATTTTATCAAAAAAGTCCTATAATTAGCTTAGTTTCCTCCTAAATGACATAGTAAGCTAGATTAGCTCCAAAATGGCCTATTTTATCAAAAATGCCTTATACTTAGCTTAGTTCTCTCCTAAATGACATAATAAGCTTACCTAGCTCCAAAATAACCTATTGTACCTAGCTTAGCTATTAAATGCCCTATACTTAGCTTAGTTCGCTCCAAAATGGCATAATAAGCATGGTTTGCTCCTAAATGCCCCGTTTTTACCAAAGTTAGCTCTAAAATGATATATAGTTAGCTCCAAAGTGGCCTATTTTATTAAAAATGTCCTATACATAGCTTAGTTTCCTCCTAATGATATAGTTAGCGAAAATAGCTCCAGCATGGGCTATTTAATCTAAAATGTCCTATGCTTAGCATAGTTTCCTCCTAAATGACATAGTAAGCTAAATTAGCTCCAAAATGGCCTAGTTTATCAAAAATGTCCTATACTTATGTTAGTTTCCTCCTAAATGACATAGTAAGCTAAATTAGCTCGAAAATGGCCCATTTTTTCAAAAATGCCCTATACTTAGCTTAGTTAGCTCCAAAATGGCATAATTAGTATAGTTAGCTCTGGAATAACATATAGTTAGCTTAGTTTCCTCCTAAATTATATAGTAAGCTAAAATAACTCCAAAATGGCATATTTTATCAAAAAAGTCCTATAATTAGCGTAGTTTCCTCCTAAATGATATAGTGAGCTAGATTAGCTCCAAAATGGCCTATTTTATCAAAAATGCCTTATACTTAGCTTAGTTCTCTCCTACATGACATAATAAGCTTACCTAGCTCCAGAATAACCTATTGTACATAGCTTAGCTATTAAATTCCCTATACCTAGCTTAGAGAGGTACTAAATTGCATAAGAAGCATGGTTAGCTCGCAAATGACCTGTTTTTACCAAAGTTAGCTCTAAAATGACATATAGTTAGCTTAGTTTCCTCCTAAGCGACATAGTAAGCTAAAATAGTTCCAAAATGGCCTATTTTATAAAAAATGTCCTATACTTAGCCTAGTTTCCTCCTAAATGACATAGTAAGCGAAAATAGCTCCAAAATGGGTTATTTAATCTAAAATGTCCTATACTTATCTTAGTTTCACCTTAAATGACATAGTAAGCTAGACTAGCTCCAAAATGGCCTATTTTATCTAAAATGCCCTAGACTTCGCTTAGTTCTCTTGTAAATGACATAATAAGCTTACCTAGCTCGAAAATGACCTATTGTACCTATCTTAGCTATTAAATGCCCTATACTTAGCTTAGTTAGCTCCAAAATGGCATAATAAGTATAGTTAGCTCATAAATGACTTGTTTTTACCTAAGTTAACTCTAACATGACATATAGTTTGCTTAGTTCCTCCTGAATGAAATAGTAAGCTAAAATAGCTCCAAAATGGCATATTTTATCAAAAAAAGTCCTATAGTTAGCTTAGTTTCCACCTAAATGACATCGTTAGCTAAATTAGCTCCAAAATGGCCTATTTTATCAAAGATGACCTATACTTAGCTTAGTTAGCTCCTAAATGACATAGTAAGCTAAATTAGCTCCAACATGGCCTATTTTATAAAAAATGCCTATACTTAGCTTAGTTCTCTCCTATATGACATAATAAGCTTACCTAGCTCCAAACTAACCTATTATACCTAGCTTAGCTGTTAAATGCCCTATACTTAGCTTAGTTAGCTCCAAAATGGCATAATAAGCATGGTTTGCTCCTAAATGACCCGTTTTTACCAAAGTTAGCTCTAAAATGATATATAGTTAGCCTAGTTTCCTCCTAAATGATATCATAAGCTAAAATAGCTCCAAAATGGCCTATTTTATTAAAAATTTCCTATACTTAGCTTAGTTTCCTCCTAAATGACATAGTAAGCTAGACTAGCTCCAAAATGGCCTATTTTATCTAAAATGCCCTATACTTCGCTTAGCTCTCTTCGAAATGACATAAGAAGCTTACCTAGCTCAAAAATGACCTATTGTACCTATCTTAGCTATTAAAGGCCCTATACTTAGCTTAGTTAGCTCCAAAATGGCATAATAAGCATAGTTAGCTCGTAAATGACCTATTTTTACCTAAGTTAACTCTAAAATGACATATAATTTGCTTAGTGCCTCCTAAATGACATAGTAAGCAAAAATAGCTCCAAAATGGCCAATTTTATCAAAAAAGTCCTATACTTAGCTTAGTTTCCACATAAATGACATCGTAAGCTAAATTAACTCCAATATGGCCTATTTTATCAAAAATGCCCTATACTTAGCTTAGTTCTCTCCTAAATGACATAATAAGCTTACCTAGCTCCAAAATAACCTATTGTACCTAGCTTAGCTATTAAATGCCCTATACTTAGCTTAGTTTGCTCCAAAATGGCATAATAAGCATGGTTTCCTCCTAAATGACCCGTTTTTACCAAAGTTAGCTCTAAAATGGTATATAGTTAGCTTAGTTTCCTCCTAAATGACATAATAAGCTAAAATAGCTCCAAAATGGCCGATTTTATTAATAATGTCCTATACTTAGCTTAATTTCCTCCTAAATGACATAGTTAGCGAAAATAGCTCCAGAATGGGCTATTTAATCTAAGATGTCCTATACTTAGCATAGTTTCCTCCTAAATGACATAGTAAGCTAAATTAGCTCCAAAATGGCCTATTTTATCAAAAATGTCCTATACTTAGCTTAGTTTCCTCCTAAATGACATAGTAAGCTAGATTAGCTCCAAAATGGCCTATTTTATCAAAAATGCCCTATACTTAGCTTAGTTTCCTCCTAAATGACATAATAAGCTAGATTAGGTCGAAAATGGCCCATTTTATCAAAAATGCCCTATACTTAGCTTAGTTAGCTCCAAAATGGCATAATTATTACAGTTAGCTCTAGAATGACATATAGTTATATTAGCTTAGTTTCCTCCTAGATTACATAGTAAGCTAAAATAACTCCAAAATGGCATATTTTATCAAAAAAGTCCTATAATTAGCTTAGTTTCCTCCTAAATGACATAGTAAGCTAGATTAGCTCCAAAATGGCCTATTTTATCAAAAATGCCTCATACTTTGCTTAGTTCTCTCCTAAATGACATTATAAGCTTACCTAGCTCCAAAATAACCTATTGTACATAGCTTAGCTATTAAATGCCCTATACTTAGCTTAGTTAGCTCCAAAACGGCATAATAAGCATGGTTTGCTCCTAAATGACCCGTTTTTACCAAAGTTAGCTCTAAAATGATATATAGTTAGCTTAGTTTCCTCCTAAATTACATAATAAGCTAAAATAGCTCCAAAATGGCCTATTTTATCAAAAATGCCTCATACTTTGCTTAGTTCTCTCCTAAATGACATAATAAGCTTACCTAGCTCCAAAATAACCTATTGTACCTAGCTTAGCTGTTAAATGCCCTATACTTAGCTTAGTTAGCTCCACAATGGCATAATAAGCATGGTTTGCTCCTAAATGACCCGTTTTCACCAAAGTTAGCTCTAAAATGATATATAGTTAGCTTAGTTTCCTCCTAAATGATATCATAAGCTAAAATAGCTCCAAAATGGCCTATTTTATTAAAAATGTCCTATACTTAGCTTAGTTTCCTCCTAAATGACATAGTAAGCTAGACTAGCTCCAAAATGGCCTATTTTATCTAAAATGCCCTATACTTCGCTTAGTTCTCTTCGAAATGACATAAGAAGCTTACCTAGCTCAAAAATGACCTATTGTACCTATCTTAGCTATTAAAGGCCCTATACTTAGCTTAGTTAGCTCCAAAATGGCATAATAAGCATAGTTAGCTCGTAAATGACTTGTTTTTACCTAAGTTAACTCTAAAATGACATATAGTTTGCTTAGTGTCTCCTAAATGACATAGTAATCTAAAATAGCTCCAAAATGGCCTATTTTATCAAAAAAAGTCCTATACTTAGCTTAGTTTCCACCTAAATGACATCGTAAGCTAAATTAGCTCCAATATGGCCTATTTTATCAAAAATGCCCTATACTTAGCTTAGTTCACTCCTGAATGACATAATGAGCTTACCTAGCTCCAAAATAACCTATTGTACCTAGCTTAGCTATTAAATGCCCTATACTTAGCTTAGTTTGCTCCAAAATGGCATAATAAGCATGGTTTCCTCCTAAATGACCCATTTTTACCAAAGTTAGCTCTAAAATGGTATATACTTAGCTTAGTTTCCTCCTAAGTGACATAATAAGCTAAAATAGCTCCAAAATGGCCTATTTTATTAAAAATGTCCTATACTTAGCTTAATTTCCTCCTAAATGACATAGTTAGCGAAAATAGCTCCAGAATGGGCTATTTAATCTAAGATGTCCTATACTTAGCATAGTTTCCTCCTAAATGACATATTAAGCTAAATTAGCTCCAAAATGGCCTATTTTATCAAAAATGTCCTATACTTAGCTTAGTTTCCTCCTAAATGACATAGTAAGCCAGATTAGCTCCAAAATGGCCTATTTTATCAAAAATGCCCTATACTTAGCTTAGTTTCCTCCTAAATGACATAGTAAGCTAGATTAGGTCGAAAATGGCCCATTTTATCAAAAATGCCCTATACTTAGCTTAGTTAGCTCCAAAATGGCATAATTATTACAGTTAGCTCTAGAATGACATATAGTTATATTAGCTTAGTTTCCTCCTAGATTACATAGGAAGCTAAAATAACTCCAAAATGGCATATTATATCAAAAAAGTCCTATAATTAGCTTAGTTTCCTCCTAAATGACATAGTAAGCTAGATTAGCTCCAAAATGGACTATTTTATCAAAAATGCCTCATACTTTGCTTAGTTCTCTCCTAAATGACATAATAAGCTTACCTAGCTCCAAAATAACCTATTGTACCTAGCTTAGCTATTAAATGCCCTATAACTAGCTTAGTGAGCTACAAAATTGCATAAGAAGCATGGTTAGCTCGAAATGACCTGTTGTAAATGACATAATAAGCTTACCTAGCTCGAAAATGACCTATTGTACCTACCTTAGCTATTAAATGCCCTATACTTAGCATAGTTAGCTCCTAAATGGCATAAAAAGCATAGTTAGCTTGTAAATGACTTGTTTTTACCTAAGTTAACTCTAAAATGACATATAGTTTCCTTAGTTCCTCCTAAATGACATAGTAAGCTAAAATAGCTCCAAAATGGCATATTTTATCAAAAAAAAAGTCCTATAGTTAGCTTAGTTTCCACCTAAATGACATCGTAAGCTAAATTAGCTCCAAAATGGCCTATTTTATCGAAGATGACCTATACTTAGCTTAGTTAGCTCCTAAATGACATCATAAGCTAAATTAGCTCCAATATGGCCTATTTTATCAAAAATGCCCTATACTTAGCTTAGTTCTCTCCTAAATGACATAATAAGCTTACCTAGCTCCAAAATAACCTATTGTACCTAGCTTAGCTATTAAGTGCCCTATACTTAGCTTAGTTTGCTCCAAAATGGCATAATAAGCATGGTTTCCTCCTAAATGACCCGTTTCTACCAAAGTTAGCTCTAAAATGGTATATAGTTAGCTTAGTTTCCTCCTAAATGACATAATAAGCTAAAATAGCTCCAAAATGGCCGATTTTATTAAAAATGTCCTATACTTAGCTTAATTTCCTCCTAAATGACATAGTTAGCGAAAATAGCTCCAGAATGGGCTATTTAATCTAAGATGTCCTATACTTAGCATAGTTTCCTCCTAAATGACATAGTAAGCTAAATTAGCTCCAAAATGGCCTATTTTATCAAAAATGTCCTATACTTAGCTTAGTTTCCTCCTAAATGACATAGTAAGCTAGATTAGCTCCAAAATGGCCTATTTTACCAAAAATGCCCTATACTTAGCTTAGTTTCCTCCTAAATGACATAATAAGCTAGATTAGGTCGAAAATGGCCCATTTTATCAAAAATGCCCTATACTTAGCTTAGTTAGCTCCAAAATGGCATAATTATTACAGTTAGCTCTAGAACGACATATAGTTATATTAGCTTAGTTTCCTCCTAGATTACATAGTAAGCTAAAATAACTCCAAAATGGCATATTTTATCAAAAAAGTCCTATAATTAGCTTAGTTTCCTCCTAAATGACATAGTAAGCTAGATTAGCTCCAAAATGGCCTATTTTATCAAAAATGCCTCATACTTTGCTTAGTTCTCTCCTAAATGACATTATAAGCTTACCTAGCTCCAAAATAACCTATTGTACATAGCTTAGCTATTAAATGCCCTATACTTAGCTTAGTTAGCTCCAAAACGGCATAATAAGCATGGTTTGCTCCTAAATGACCCGTTTTTACCAAAGTTAGCTCTAAAATGATATATAGTTAGCTTAGTTTCCTCCTAAATTACATAATAAGCTAAAATAGCTCCAAAATGGCCTATTTTATCAAAAATGCCTCATACTTTGCTTAGTTCTCTCCTAAATGACATAATAAGCTTACCTAGCTCCAAAATAACCTATTGTACCTAGCTTAGCTGTTAAATGCCCTATACTTAGCTTAGTTAGCTCCAAAATGGCATAATAGGCATGGTTTTCTCCTAAATGACCCGTTTTTACCAAAGTTAGCTCTAAAATGATATATAGTTAGCTTAGTTTCCTCCTAAATGATATCATAAGCTAAAATAGCTCCAAAATGGCCTATTTTATTAAAAATGTCCTATACTTAGCTTAGTTTCCTCCTAAATGACATAGTAAGCTAGACTAGCTCCAAAATGGCCTATTTTATCTAAAATGCGCTATACTTCGCTTAGTTCTCTTCGAAATGACATAAGAAGCTTACCTAGCTCAAAAATGACCTATTGTACCTATCTTAGCTATTAAAGGCCCTATACTTAGCTTAGTTAGCTCCAAAATGGCATAATAAGCATAGTTAGCTCGTAAATGACTTGTTTTTACGTAAGTTAAATCTAAAATGACATATAGTTTGCTTAGTTCCGCCTAAATGACATAGTAAGCTAAAATAGCTCCAAAATGGCCTATTTTATCAAAAAAAAGTCCTATACTTAGCTTAGTTTCCACCTAAATGACATCGTAAGCTAAATTAGCTCCAATATGGCCTATTTTATCAAAAATGCCCTGTACTTAGCTTAGTTCCCTCCTAAATGACATAATAAGCTTACCTAGCTCCAAAATAACCTATTGTACCTAGCTTAGCTATTAAATGCCCTATACTTAGCTTAGTTTGCTCCAAAATGGCATAATAAGCATGGTTTCCTCCTAAATGACCCGTTTCTACCAAAGTTAGCTCTAAAATGGTATATAGTTAGCTTAGTTTCCTCCTAAATGACATAATAAGCTAAAATAGCTCCAAAATGGCCGATTTTATTAAAAATGTCCTATACTTAGCTTAATTTCCTCCTAAATGACATAGTTAGCGAAAATAGCTCCAGAATGGGCTATTTAATCTAAGATGTCCTATACTTAGCATAGTTTCCTCCTAAATGACATAGTAAGCTAAATTAGCTCCAAAATGGCCTATTTTATCAAAAATGTCCTATACTTAGCTTAGTTTCCTCCTAAATGACATAGTAAGCTAGATTAGCTCCAAAATGGCCTATTTTATCAAAAATGCCCTATACTTAGCTTAGTTTTCCTCCTAAATGACATAATAAGCTAGATTAGGTCGAAAATGGCCCATTTTATCAAAAATGCCCTATACTTAGCTTAGTTAGCTCCAAAATGGCATAATTATTACAGTTAGCTCTAGAATGACATATAGTTATATTAGCTTAGTTTCCTCCTAGATTACATAGTAAGCTAAAATAACTCCAAAATGGCATATTTTATCAAAAAAGTCCTATAATTAGCTTAGTTTCCTCCTAAATGACATAGTAAGCTAGATTAGCTCCAAAATGGCCTATTTTATCAAAAATGCCTCATACTTTGCTTAGTTCTCTCCTAAATGACATTATAAGCTTACCTAGCTCCAAAATAACCTATTGTACATAGCTTAGCTATTAAATGCCCTATACTTAGCTTAGTTTGCTCCAAAACGGCATAATAAGCATGGTTTGCTCCTAAATGACCCGTTTTTGCCAAAGTTAGCTCTAAAATGATATATAGTTAGCTTAGTTTCCTCCTAAATTACATAATAAGCTAAAATAGCTCCAAAATGGCCTATTTAATCAAAAATGCCTCATACTTTGCTTAGTTCTCTCCTAAATGACATAATAAGCTTACCTAGCTCCAAAATAACCTATTGTACCTAGCTTAGTTGTTAAATGCCCTATACTTAGCTTAGTTAGCTCCAAAATGGCATAATAAGCATGGTTTGCTCCTAAATGACCCGTTTTTACCAAAGTTAGCTCTAAAATGATATATAGTTAGCTTAGTTTCCTCCTAAATGATATCATAAGCTAAAATAGCTCCAAAATGGCCTATTTTATTAAAAATGTCCTATACTTAGCTTAGTTTCCTCCTAAATGACATAGTAAGCTAGACTAGCTCCAAAATGGCCTATTTTATCTAAAATGCCCTATACTTCGCTTAGTTCTCTTCGAAATGACATAAGAAGCTTACCTAGCTCAAAAATGACCTATTGTACCTATCTTAGCTATTAAAGGCCCTATACTTATCTTAGTTAGCTCCAAAATGGCATAATAAGCATAGTTAGCTCGTAAATGACTTGTTTTTACCTAAGTTAACTCTAAAATGACATATAGTTTGCTTAGTGTCTCCTAAATGACATAGTAATCTAAAATAGCTCAAAAATGGCCTATTTTATCAAAAAAAGTCGTATACTTAGCTTAGTTTCCACCTAAATGACATCGTAAGCTAAATTAGCTCCAATATGGCCTATTTTATCAAAAATGCCCTATACTTAGCTTAGTTCTCTGCTGAATGACATAATGAGCTTACCTAGCTCCAAAATAACCTATTGTACCTAGCTTAGCTACTAAATGCCCTATACTTAGCTTAGTTTGCTCCAAAATGGCATAATAAGCATGGTTTACCTCCTAAATGACCCGTTTTTACCAAAGTTAGCTCTAAAATGCTATATACTTAGCTTAGTTTCCTCCTAAGTGACATAATAAGCTAAAATAGCTCCAAAATGGCCTATTTTTTTAAAAATGTCCTATACTTAGCTTAATTTCCTCCTAAATGACATAGTTAGCGAAAATAGCTCCAGAATGGGCTATTTAATCTAAGATGTCCTATACTTAGCATAGTTTCCTCCTAAATGACATAGTAAGCTAAATTAGCTCCAAAATGGCCTATTTTGTCAAAAATGTCCTATACTTAGCTTAGTTTCCTCCTAAATGACATAGTAAGCTAGATTAGCTCCAAAATGGCGTATTTTATCAAAAATGCCCTATACTTAGCATAGTTTCCTCCTAAATGACATAGTAAGCTAGATTTAGGTCGAAAATGGCCCATTTTATCAAAAATGCCCTATACTTAGCTTAGTTAGCTCCAAAATGGAAAATTATTACAGTTAGCTCTAGAATGACATATAGTTATATTAGCTTAGTTTCCTCCTAGATTACATAGGAAGCTAAAATAACTCCAAAATGGCATATTTTATCAAAAAAGTCCTATAATTAGCTTAGTTTCCTCCTAAATGACATAGTAAGCTAGATTAGCTCCAAAATGGACTATTTTATCAAAAATGCCTCATACTTTGCTTAGTTCTCTCCTAAATGACATAATAAGCTTACCTAGCTCCAAAATAACCTATTGTACCTAGCTTAGCTATTAAATGCCCTATAACTAGCTTAGTGAGCTACAAAATTGCATAAGAAGCATGGTTAGCTCGCAAATGACCTGTTGTAAATGACATAATAAGCTTACCTAGCTCGA
Organism: Hordeum marinum; assembly: GCA_022496015.1. Lineage (NCBI taxonomy): Eukaryota > Viridiplantae > Streptophyta > Magnoliopsida > Poales > Poaceae > Hordeum > Hordeum marinum. The sequence goes on along the minus strand of JAAAWK010000365.1, from coordinate 126,613 downwards.
AAATGACCTATTGTACCTACCTTAGCTATTAAATGCCCTATACTTAGCATAGTTAGCTCCTAAATGGCATAAAAAGCATAGTTAGCTCGTAAATGACTTGTTTTTACCTAAGTTAACTCTAAAATGACATATAGTTTCCTTAGTTCCTCCTAAATGACATAGTAAGCTAAAATAGCTCCAAAATGGCATATTTTATCAAAAAAAAGTCCTATAGTTAGCTTAGTTTCCACCTAAATGACATCGTAAGCTACATTAGCTCCAAAATGGCCTATTTTATCAAAGATGACCTATACTTAGCTTAGTTAGCTCCTAAATGACATCATAAGCTAAATTAGCTCCAATATGGCCTATTTTATCAAAAATGCCCTATACTTAGCTTAGTTCTCTCCTAAATGACATAATAAGCTTACCTAGCTCCAAAATAACCTATTGTACCTAGCTTAGCTATTAAATGCCCTATACTTAGCTTAGTTTGCTCCAAAATGGCATAATAAGCATGGTTTCCTCCTAAATGACCCGTTTCTACCAAAGTTAGCTCTAAAATGGTATATAGTTAGCTTAGTTTCCTCCTAAATGACATAATAAGCTAAAATAGCTCCAAAATGGCCGATTTTATTAAAAATGTCCTATACTTAGCTTAATTTGCTCCTAAATAACATAGTTAGCGAAAATAGCTCCAGAATGGGCTATTTAATCTAAGATGTCCTATACTTAGCATAGTTTCCTCCTAAATGACATAGTAAGCTAAATTAGCTCCAAAATGGCCTATTTTATCAAAAATGTCCTATACTTAGCTTAGTTTCCTCCTAAATGACATAGTAAGCTAGATTAGCTCCAAAATGGCCTATTTTATCAAAAATGCCCTATACTTAGCTTAGTTTCCTCCTAAATGACATAGTAAGCTAGATTAGGTCGAAAATGGCCCATTTTATCAAAAATGCCCTATACTTAGCTTAGTTAGCTCCAAAATGGCATAATTATTACAGTTAGCTCTAGAATGACATATAGTTATATTAGCTTAGTTTCCTCCTTGATTACATAGTAAGCTAAAATAACTCCAAAATGGCATATTTTATCAAAAAAGTCCTATAATTAGCTTAGTTTCCTCCTAAATGACATAGTAAGCTAGATTAGCGCCAAAATGGCCTATTTTATCAAAAATGCCTCATACTTTGCTTAGTTCTCTCCTAAATGACATAATAAGCTTACCTAGCTCCAAAATAACATATTGTACCTAGCTTAGCTATTAAATGCCCTATAACTAGCTTAGTGAGCTACAAAATTGCATAAGAAGCATGGTTAGCTCGCAAATGACCTGTTGTAAATTACATAATAAGCTTACCTAGCTCGAAAATGAGCTATTGTACCTACCTTAGCTATTAAATGCCCTATACTTAGCTTAGTTAGCTCCAAAATGGCATAATAAGCATAGTTAGCTCGTAAATGACTTGTTTTTACCTAAGTTAACTCTAAAATGACATATAGTTTCCTTAGTTCCTCCTAAATGACATAGTAAGCTAAAATAGCTCCAAAATGGCATATTTTATCAAAAAAAGTCCTATAGTTAGCTTAGTTTCCACCTAATGACACCGTAAGCTAAATTAGCTCCAAAATGGCCTATTTTATCAAAGATGACCTATACTTAGCTTAGTTAGCTCCTAAATGACATAGTAAGCTAAATTAGCTCCAATATGGCCTATTGTACCTAGCTTAGCTATTAAATGCCCTATACCAAGTTTAGTTAGCTCCAAAATGGCATAATAAGCATGGTTAGCTCCTAAATGACCTATTATTACGAAAGTTAGCTCTAAAATGACATATAGTTAGTTTAGTTTCCTCCTAAATGGCATAGTAAGCTAAAATACCTCCAAAATGGCCTATTTTATAAAAAAATGTCCTAATCTAAGCTTAGTTTCCACCTAAATTACATAGTAAGCAAAAATAGCTCCAAAATGGGCTATTTAATCTAAAATGTCCTATACTTGGCTTAGTGTCCTCCTAAATGACATAGTAAGCAAAAATAGCTCCAAAATGGGCTATTTAATCTAAAATGTCCTATACTTAGCTTAGTTCTCTCCGAAATGACATAGTAAGCTAGACTTGCTCCGAAATGGCCTATTTTATCTAAAATGCCCATTACTTCGCTTAGCTCTCTCCAAAATGACATAGTATGCTTACCTAGCTCCAAAATGACATATTGTACCTAACTTAGCTATTAAATGCCCTATACTTAGCTTAGTTAGCTCCAAAATGGCATAATAAGCTATGGTTAGCTCCTAAATGACCTGCTTTTACCAAAGTTAGCTATAAAATGACATATAGTGACCTTAGTTTCCTCCTAAGTGACATAGTAAGCTAAAATATCTCCAAAATGGCCTATTTTTTAAAAAATGTCCTATAGATAACTTAGTTTCCTCGTAAATGACACAGTAAGCGAAAATAGCTCCAAAATGGGCCATTTTTATCAAAAATGCCCTATACTTCGTTTAGTTAGCTCCAAAATGGCATAATTAGATAGTATGCTCTAAAATGACATATATTTAGCTTAGTTTCCTCCTAAATTACATAATAAGATAAAACAGCTCCAAAATGCCCTATTTTCTCAAAAAAGTCCTACACTTAGCTTAGTTTCCTCCTAAATGACATAGTAAGCGAAATTAGCTCCAGAATGGCCTATTTTATGAAAAATGCCCTATACTTAACTTAGTATTCCCCTAACTGACATAATAAGCTTACCTAGCTCCAAAATAACCTATTGTACCTAGCTTAGCTATTAAATGCCCTATACCTAGCTTAGTTAGCTCCAAAATGGCATAATAAGTATGGTTAGCTCCTAAATGACCTATTTTTACCAAAGTTAGCTCCAAAATGACATATAGTTTGTTTAGGTACCTCCTAAATTACATAGTAAGCTAAAATAGATCTAGAATGGCCTATTTCATAAAAAATGTCCTATACTTAGCTTCGTTTCCTCCTAAATGACATAGTAAGCCAAAATAGCTCCAATATGGGCTATTTAATCTAAAATGTCCTATACTTAGCTTAGTTTCCTCGTAAATGACATAGTAAGTGAAAATAGCTCCAAAACGGGCTATTTAATCCAAAATGTCCTATACTTAGCTTAATTTCCTCCTAAATGACATAGTACGCTAGACTTGCTCCAAAATGGCCTATTTTATCTAAAATGCTCGATACTTCGCTTAGTTCTCTACTAAATGACATAGTAAGCTTACCTAGCTGCAAAATGAACTATTGTACCTAACTTAGCTATTAAATGCCCAATACTTAGCTTAGTTAGCTCCAAAATGGCAAAGTAAGCATAGTTAGCTCCTAAATGACCTGTTTTTAGCCAAGTTAGCTCTAGAATGACCTATACTTAGCTTAGTTTCCTCCTAAATGACATAGCAAGCTAAATAGCTCCAAAATGGCCTATTGTACCTAGCTTAGCTATTAAATGCCCTATGCTTAGGCTTAGTTAGCTCCCAAATGGCATAATTAGTGTAGTTAGCTCCTAAATGACCTGTTTTTCCTGAGCTCCTAAATGATCTATTTTTCCTAAGTTAGCTCTGCAAATGACATATAGTTAGCTTGGTTTCCTCCTAAATGATATAGTAAGCTAAAATAGCTCTAAAATGTCCCATTTTATCAAAAAAGTCCTATACTTAGCTTAGTTTCCACCTAAATGACATCGTAAGCTAAATTAGCTCCAAAATGGCCTATTTTATCAAAGATGATCTATACTTAGCTTACTTAGCTCCTAAATGACATAGTAAGCTAAATTAGCTCCAAATGGCCTATTTTATCAAAAATGCCCCATACTTAGCTTAGTTCTCTCCTAAATGACATAATAAGCTTACCTAGCTCCAAAATAACCTATTGTACCTAGCTTAGCTATTAAATGCCCTATACCTAGCTTAGTTAGCTCCAAAATGGCATAATAGGCATGGTTAGCTCCTAAATGACCTATTATTATGAAAGTTGGCTCTAAAATGACATATAGTTAGTTTTGTTTCCTCCTAAGTTACATAGTAAGCTAAAATAACTCCAAAATGGCCTATTTTATCAAAAAGTCCTATACTTAGCTTAGATTCCTCCTAAATGACATAATAAGCTAAATTATCTCCAAAATGGCCTATTTTTTAAGAAATGACCTATACTTAGGTTAGTTCTCTCCTAAATGACATAATAAGCTTACCTAGCTCCAAAATAACCTACTGCACCTATCTTAGCTATTAAATGCCCTATACCTAGCTTAGCTAGCTACAAAATGCATAATAAGCATGGTTAGCTCCTAAATGACCTGTTTTTACCAAAGTTAGCTCTAAAATGACATAGTTAGCTTAGTTTCCTCCTAAATGACATAATAAGCTAAAATAGTTCCAAAATGGCCTATTTTATAAAAAATGTCCTATACTTAGCTTAGTTTCCTCCTAAATGACATAGTAAGAGAAAATAGCTCCAAAATGGGTTATTCAATCTCAAATGTCCTATACTTAGCTTAGTTTCCTCCTAATTGACATAGTAAGCTAGACTAGCTCCAAAACGGCCTATTTTATCTAAAATGCCCTATACTTCGCTTAGTTCTCTCCTAAATGACATAATAAGATTACCTAGCTCCAAAATGACCTATTGTACCTAACTTAGCTATTAAATGCCCTATACTTAGCTTAGTTAACTCCAAAATGGCATAATAAGCATAGTTAGCTCGTAAATGACTTGTTTTTACATAAGTTAGGTCTAAAATGACATATAGTTTGCTTAGTTTCCTCCTAAATGACATAGTAAGCTATATTAGCTCTAAAATGGCCTATTTAATAAAAATATGCCCTATACTTAGCTTAGTTCTCTCCTGAATGGCATAATAAGCATGGTTTGCTCCTAAATGACCCGTTTTTACCAAAATAGCTCTAAAATGACATATAGATAGCTTTGTTTCCTCCTAAATGACATAATAAGCTAAAATAGCTCCAAAATGGTCTATTTTATTAAAATGTCCTATACTTAGCTTCGTTTCCTCTTAAATGACATAGTTAGCGAAAATAGCTCCAGAATGGGCTATTTAATCTAAAATGTCCTATACTTAGCATCGTTTCCTCCTAAATGACATAGTAAGCTAAATTAGCTCCAAAATGGCCTATTTTATCAAAAATGTCCTATACTTAGCTTAGTTTCCTCCTAAATAACATATTAAGCTAAATAAGCTCCAAAATGGCCTATTTTATCAAAAATGCCCTATACTTAGCTTAGTTCTCTCCTAAATGGCATAATAAGCATGGTTTCCTCCTAAATGACCCGTTTTTACCAAAGTTAGCTTTAAAATGATATATAGTTAGCTTAGTTTCCTCCTAAATGACATAATAAGCTAAAATAGCTCCAAAATGGCCTATTTTATTAAAAATGTCCTATACTTAGCTTAGTTTCCTCCTAAATGACATAGTTTGCGAAAATAGCTCCAGAATGGGCTATTTAATCTAAAATGTCCTATACTTAGCATAGTTTCCTCCTAAATGACATAGTAAGCTAAATTAGCTCCAAAATGGCCTATGTTATCAACAATGTCCTATACTTAGCTTAGTTTCCTCCTAAATGACGTAGTAAGCTAAATTAGCTCGAGAATGGCCCATTTTATCAAAAATGCCCTATACTTAGCTTAGTTAGCTCCAAAACGGCATAATTAGTATAGTTAGCTTAGTTTCCTCCTAAATTACATAGTAAGCTAAAATAACTCCAAAATGGCATATTTTATCAAAAAGTCCTATTAATTAGCTTAGTTTCCTCCTAAATGACATAGTAAGCTAGATTAGCTCCAAAATGGCCTAGTTTATCTAAAATGCCTTATACTTAGCTTAGTTCTGTCCTAAATGACATAATAAGCTTACCTAGCTTAGCTATTAAATGCCCTATAACTAGCTTAGTGAGCTACAAAATTGCATAAGAAGCATGGTTAGCTCGCAAATGACCTGGTTTACCAAAGTTAGCTCTAAAATGACACATAGTTAGCTTAGTTTCCTCCTAAGTGACATAGTAAGCTAAAATAGTTCCAAAATGGCCTATTTTATAAAAAATGTCCTATACTTAGCTTACTTTCCTCCTAAATGACATTGTAAGCGAAAATAGCTCCAAAATGGGTTATCTAATCTAAAATGTCCTATACTTAGCTTAGTTTCCCCCTAAATGACATAGTAAGCTAAACTAGCTCCAAAATGGCCTATTTTATCTAAAATGTCGTATACTTCGCTTAGTTCTCTTGTAAATGACATAATAAGCTTAGCTAGCTCCAAAATGACCTATTGTACCTATCTTAGCTATTAAATGCCCTATACTTAGCTTAGTTAGCTCCAAAATGGCATAAGAAGCATAGTTAGCTCGTAAATGACTTGTTTTTACCTAAGTTACTCTAACGTGACATATAGTTTGCTTAGTTCCTCCAAAATGAAATAGTAAGCTAAAATAGCTCCAAAATGGCATATTTTATCAAAAAAAGTCCTATAGTTAGCTTAGTTTCCACCTAAATGACATCGTCAGCAAAATTAGCTCCAAAATGGCCTATTTTATCAAAGATGACCTATACTTAGCTTAGTTAGCTCCTAAATGACATAGTAAGCTAAATTAGCTCCAACATGGCCTATTTTATCAAAAATGCCCTATACTTAGCTTAGTTCTCTCCTAAATGACATAATAAGCTTACCTAGCTCCAAAATAACCTATTGTACCTAGCTTAGCTATTAAATGCCCTATACTTAGCTTAGTTAGCTCCAAAATGGCATAATAAGCATGGTTTGCTCCTAAATGACCCGTTTTTACCAAAGTTATCTCTAAAATGATATATAGTTAGCTTAGTTTCCTCCTAAATGACATCATAAGCTAAAATAGCTCCAAAATGGCCTATTTATTAAAAATGTCCTATACTTAGCTTAGTTTCCTCCTAAATGATATAGTTAGCGAAAATAGCTCCAGAATGGGCTATTTAATCTAAAATGTCCTATACTTAGCATAGTTTCCTCCTAAATGACATAGTAAGCCAAATTAGCTCCAAAATGGCCTAGTTTATCAAAAATGTCCTATACTTATGTTAGTTTCCTCCTACATGACATAGTAAGCTAAATTAGCTCGAAAATGGCCCAATTTATCAAAAATGCCCTATACTTAGCTTAGTTAGCTCCAAAATGGCATAATTAGTATAGTTAGCTCTGGAATGACATATAGTTAGCTTAGTTTCCTCCTAAATTACATCGTAAGCTAAAATAACTCCAAAATGGCATATTTTATCAAAAAAGTCCTCTAATTAGCTTAGTTTCCTCCTAAATGACATAGTAAGCTAGATTAGCTCCAAAATGGCCTATTTTATCAAAAATGCCTTCTACTTAGCTTAGTTCTCTCCTACATGACATAATAAGCTTACCTAGCTCCAAAATAACCTATTGTACATAGGTTAGCTATTAAATTCCCTATACCTAGCTTAGTGAGCGACAAAATTGCATAAGATGCATGGTTAGCTCGCAAATGACCTCTTTTTACCAAAGTTAGCTCTAAAATGATATATAGTTAGCTTAGTTTCCTCCTAAATGATATCATAAGCTAAAATAGCTCCAAAATGGCCTATTTTATTAAAAATGTCCTATAGTTAGCTTAGTTTCCTCCTAAATGATATAGTTAGTGAAAATAGCTCCAGAATGGGCTATTTAATCTAAAATGTCCTATACTTAGCATAGTTTCCTCCTAAATGACCATAGTAAGCTAAATTAGCTCCAAAATGGCCTAGTTTATCAAAAATGTCCTATACTTATGTTAGTTTCCTCCTAAATGACATAGGAAGCTAAATTAGCTCGAAAAAATGGCATAATTAGTATCGTTAGCTCTGGAATGACATATAGTTAGCTTAGTTTCCGCCTAAGTTAGATAGTAAACTAAAATAGCTCCAAAATGGCATATTTTATCAAAAAAGTCCTATAATTAGCGTAGTTTCCTCCTAAATGATATAGTAAGCTAGATTAGCTCCAAAATGGACTATTTTATCAAAAATGCCTTATACTTAGCTTAGTTCTCTCCTACATGACATAATAAGCTTACCTAGCTCCAAAATAACCTATTGTACATAGCTTAGCTATTAAATTCCCTATACCTAGCTTAGTGAGGTACAAAATTGCATAAGAAGCATGGTTAGCTCGCAAATGACCTGTTTTTACCAAAGTTAGCTCTAAAATGACATATAGTTAGCTCAGTTTCCTCCTAAGTGACATAATAAGCTAAAATAGTTCCCAAAGGGCCTATTTTATAAAAAATGTCCTATACTTAGCTTAGTTTCCTCCTAAATGATATAGTAAGCGAAAATAGCTCCAAAATGGGTTATTTAATCTGAAATGTCCTACACTTATCTTAGTTTCCCCTTAAATGACATACTAAGCTAGACTAGCTCCAAAATGGCCTATTTTATCTAAAATGCCCTAGACTTCGCTTAGTTCTCTTGTAAATGACATAATAAGCTTACCTAGCTCCAAAATGACCTATTGTACCTATCTTAGCTATGAAATGCCCTATACTTAGCTTAGTTAGCTCCAAAATGGCAGAATAAGCATAGTTAGCTCGTAAATGACTTCTTTTTACCTAAGTTAACTCGAACAAGACATATAGTTTGCTTAGTTCCTCCTAAATGAAATAGTAAGCTAAAATAGCTCCAAAATTGCATATTTTATCAAAAAAAGTCCTATAGTTTGCTAAGTTTCCACCTAAATGACATCGTTAGCTAAATTAGCTCCAAAATGGCCTATTTTATCAAAGATGACCTATACTTAGCTTAGTTAGCTCCTAAATGACATAGTAAGCGAAATTAGCTCCAACATGGCCAATTTTATCAAAAATGCCCTATACTTAGCTTAGTTCTCTCCTAAATGACATAATAAGCTTACCTAGGTCCAAAATAACCTATTGTACCTAGCTTAGCTATTAAATGCCCTATACTTAGCTTAGTTAGCTCCAAAATGGCATAATAAGCATGGTTTGCTCCTAAATGACTCGTTTTTATCATAGTTAGCTCTAAAATGATATATAGTTAGCTTAGTTTCCTCCTAAATGACATCATAAGCTAAAATAGCTCCAAAATGGCCTATTTTATTAAAAATGTCCTATACTTAGCTTAGTTTCCTCCTAAATGACATAGTTAGCGAAAATAGCTCCAGAATGGGCTATTTAATCTAAAATGTCCTATAGTTAGCATAGTTTCCTCCTAAAAGACATAGTAAGCTAAATTAGCTCCAAAATGGCCTATTTTATCAAAAATGTCCTATACTTATGTTAGTTTCCTCCTAAATGACATAGTAAGCTAAATTAGCTCGAAAATGGCCCATTTTATCAAAAATGCCCTATACTTAGCTTAGTTAGCTCCAAAATGGCATAATTAGTATAGTTAGCTCTGGAATGACATATAGTTAGCTTAGTTTCCTCCTAAATTACATAGTAAGCTAAAATAACTCCAAAATGGCATATTGTATCAAAAAAGTCCTATAATTAGCTTAGTTTCCTCCTAAATGACATAGTAAGCTAGATTAGCTCCAAAATGGCCTATTTTATCAAAAATGCCTTATACTTAGCTTAGTTCTCTCCTACATGACATAATAACCTTACCTAGCTCCAAAATAACCTATTGTACATAGCTTAGCTATTAAATTCCCTATACCTAGCTTAGTGAGCTACAAAATTGCATAAGAAGCATGGTTAGCTCGCAAATGACCTCTTTTTACCAAAGTTAGCTCTAAAATGACACATAGTTAGCTTAGTTTCCTCCTAAGTGACATAGTAAGCTAAAATAGTTCCAAAACGGCCTATTTTATAAAAAATGTCATATACTTAGCTTAGTTTCCTCCTAAATGACATAGTAAGCGAAAATAGCTCCAAAATGGGTTATTTAGTCTAAATGTCCTATACTTATCTTAGTTTCCCCTTAAATGACATAGTAAGCTAGATTAGCTCCAAAATGGCCTATTTTATCAAAAATGCCTTATACTTAGCTTAGTTCTCTCCTACATGACATAATAAGCTTAGCTAGCTCCAAAATAACCTATTGTACATAGCTTAGCTATTAAATTACCTATACCTAGCTTAGTGAGCTACAAAATTGCATAAGAAGCATGGTTAGCTCGCAAATGATCTGTTTTTACCAAAGTTAGCTCTAAAATGACATATAGTTAGCTTACTTTCCTCCTAAATGACATAGTAAGCTAAAATAGTTCCAAATTGGCCTATTTTGTTAAAAATGTCCTATACTTAGTTTAGTTTCCTCCTAAATGACATAGTAAGCGAAAATAGCTCCAAAATGGGTTATTCAATCTCAAATGTCCTATACTTAGCTTAGTTCTCTCCTAAATGACATAATAAGCTTACCTAGCTCCAAAATAACCTATTGTACCTAGCTTAGCTATTAAATGCCCTATACCTAGCTTAGTTAGCTCCAAAATGGCATAATAGGCATGGTTAGCTCCTAAATGACCTATTATTATGAAAGTTGGCTCTAAAATGACATATAGTTAGTTTTGTTTCCTCCTAAGTTACATAGTAAGCTAAAATAACTCCAAAATGGCCTATTTTATCAAAAAGTCCTATACTTAGCTTAGATTCCTCCTAAATGACATAATAAGCTAAATTATCTCCAAAATGGCCTATTTTTTAAGAAATGACCTATACTTAGGTTAGTTCTCTCCTAAATGACATAATAAGCTTACCTAGCTCCAAAATAACCTACTGCACCTATCTTAGCTATTAAATGCCCTATACCTAGCTTAGCTAGCTACAAAATGCATAATAAGCATGGTTAGCTCCTAAATGACCTGTTTTTACCAAAGTTAGCTCTAAAATGACATAGTTAGCTTAGTTTCCTCCTAAATGACATAATAAGCTAAAATAGTTCCAAAATGGCCTATTTTATAAAAAATGTCCTATACTTAGCTTAGTTTCCTCCTAAATGACATAGTAAGAGAAAATAGCTCCAAAATGGGTTATTCAATCTCAAATGTCCTATACTTAGCTTAGTTTCCTCCTAATTGACATAGTAAGCTAGACTAGCTCCAAAACGGCCTATTTTATCTAAAATGCCCTATACTTCGCTTAGTTCTCTCCTAAATGACATAATAAGATTACCTAGCTCCAAAATGACCTATTGTACCTAACTTAGCTATTAAATGCCCTATACTTAGCTTAGTTAACTCCAAAATGGCATAATAAGCATAGTTAGCTCGTAAATGACTTGTTTTTACATAAGTTAGGTCTAAAATGACATATAGTTTGCTTAGTTTCCTCCTAAATGACATAGTAAGCTATATTAGCTCTAAAATGGCCTATTTAATAAAATATGCCCTATACTTAGCTTAGTTCTCTCTTGAATGGCATAATAAGCATGGTTTGCTCCTAAATGACCCGTTTTTACCAAAATAGCTCTAAAATGACATATAGATAGCTTTGTTTCCTCCTAAATGACATAATAAGCTAAAATAGCTCCAAAATGGTCTATTTTATTAAAATGTCCTATACTTAGCTTCGTTTCCTCTTAAATGACATAGTTTGCGAAAATAGCTCCAGAATGGGCTATTTAATCTAAAATGTCCTATACTTAGCATAGTTTCCTCCTAAATGACATAGTAAGCTAAATTAGCTCCATAATGGCCTATGTTATCAACAATGTCCTATACTTAGCTTAGTTTCCTCCTAAATGACGTAGTAAGCTAAATTAGCTCGAGAATGGCCCATTTTATCAAAAATGCCCTATACTTAGCTTAGTTAGCTCCAAAACGGCATAATTAGTATAGTTAGCTTAGTTTCCTCCTAAATTACATAGTAAGCTAAATTAACTCCAAAATGGCATATTTTATCAAAAAAGTCCTATAATTAGCTTAGTTTCCTCCTAAATGACATAGTAAGCTAGATTAGCTCCAAAATGGCCTAGTTTATCAAAAATGCCTTATACTTAGCTTAGTTCTCTCCTAAATGACATAATAAGCTTACCTAGCTTAGCTATTAAATGCCCTATAACTAGCTTAGTGAGCTACAAAATTGCATAAGAAGCATGGTTAGCTCGCAAATGACCTGTTTTACCAAAGTTAGCTCTAAAATGACACATAGTTAGCTTAGTTTCCTCCTAAGTGACATAGTAAGCTAAAATAGTTCCAAAATGGCCTATTTTATAAAAAATGTCCTATACTTAGCTTACTTTCCTCCTAAATGACATAGTAAGCGAAAATAGCTCCAAAATGGGTAATCGAATCTAAAATGTCCTATACTTAGCTTAGTTTCCCCCTAAATGACATAGTAAGCTAAACTAGCTCCAAAATGGCCTATTTTATCTAAAATGTCGTATACTTCGCTTAGTTCTCTTGTAAATGACATAATAAGCTTAGCTAGCTCCAAAATGACCTATTGTACCTATCTTAGCTATTAAATGCCCTATACTTAGCTTAGTTAGCTCCAAAATGGCATAAGAAGCATAGTTAGCTCGTAAATGACTTGTTTTTACCTAAGTTAACTCTAACGTGACATATAGTTTGCTTAGTTCCTCCAAAATGAAATAGTAAGCTAAAATAGCTCCAAAATGGCATATTTTATCAAAAAAAGTCCTATAGTTAGCTTAGTTTCCACCTAAATGACATCGTCAGCAAAATTAGCTCCAAAATGGCCTATTTTATCAAAGATGACCTATACTTAGCTTAGTTAGCTCCTAAATGACATAGTAAGCTAAATTAGCTCCAACATGGCCTATTTTATCAAAAATGCCCTATACTTAGCTTAGTTCTCTCCTAAATGACATAATAAGCTTACCTAGCTCCAAAATAACCTATTGTACCTAGCTTAGCTATTAAATGCCCTATACTTAGCTTAGTTAGCTCCAAAATGGCATAATAAGCATGGTTTGCTCCTAAATGACCCGTTTTTACCAAAGTTATCTCTAAAATGATATATAGTTAGCTTAGTTTCCTCCTAAATGACATCATAAGCTAAAATAGCTCCAAAATGGCCTATTTTATTAAAAATGTCCTATACTTAGCTTAGTTTCCTCCTAAATGATATAGTTAGCGAAAATAGCTCCAGAATGGGCTATTTAATCTAAAATGTCCTATACTTAGCATAGTTTCCTCCTAAATGACATAGTAAGCCAAATTAGCTCCAAAATGGCCTAGTTTATCAAAAATGTCCTATACTTATGTTAGTTTCCTCCTACATGACATAGTAAGCTAAATTAGCTCGAAAATGGCCCAATTTATCAAAAATGCCCTATACTTAGCTTAGTTAGCTCCAAAATGGCATAATTAGTATAGTTAGCTCTGGAATGACATATAGTTAGCTTAGTTTCCTCCTAAATTACATCGTAAGCTAAAATAACTCCAAAATGGCATATTTTATCAAAAAAGTCCTCTAATTAGCTTAGTTTCCTCCTAAATGACATAGTAAGCTAGATTAGCTCCAAAATGGCCTATTTTATCAAAAATGCCTTCTACTTAGCTTAGTTCTCTCCTACATGACATAATAAGCTTACCTAGCTCCAAAATAACCTATTGTACATAGGTTAGCTATTAAATTCCCCATACCTAGCTTAGTGAGCGACAAAATTGCATAAGATGCATGGTTAGCTCGCAAATGACCTCTTTTTACCAAAGTTAGCTCTAAAATGATATATAGTTAGCTTAGTTTCCTCCTAAATGATATCATAAGCTAAAATAGCTCCAAAATGGCCTATTTTATTAAAAATGTCCTATAGTTAGCTTAGTTTCCTCCTAAATGATATAGTTAGTGAAAATAGCTCCAGAATGGGCTATTTAATCTAAAATGTCCTATACTTAGCATAGTTTCCTCCTAAATGACATAGTAAGCTAAATTAGCTCCAAAATGGCCTAGTTTATCAAAAATGTCCTATACTTATGTTAGTTTCCTCCTAAATGACATAGGAAGCTAAATTAGCTCGAAAAAATGGCATAATTAGTATAGTTAGCTCTGGAATGACATATAGTTAGCTTAGTTTCCGCCTAAGTTACATAGTAAACTAAAATAGCTCCAAAATGGCATATTTTATCAAAAAAGTCCTATAATTAGCGTAGTTTCCTCCTAAATGATATAGTAAGCTAGATTAGCTCCAAAATGGCCTATTTTATCAAAAATGCCTTATACTTAGCTTAGTTCTCTACTACATGACATAATAAGCTTACCTAGCTCCAAAATAACCTATTGTACATAGCTTAGCTATTAAATTCCCTATACCTAGCTTAGTGAGGTACAAAATTGCATAAGAAGCATGGTTAGCTCGCAAATGACCTGTTTTTACCAAAGTTAGCTCTAAAATGACATATAGTTAGCTCAGTTTCCTCCTAAGTGACATAATAAGCTAAAATAGTTCCCAAAGGGCCTATTTTATAAAAAATGTCCTATACTTAGCTTAGTTTCCTCCTAAATGATATAGTAAGCGAAAATAGCTCCAAAATGGGTTATTTAATCTGAAATGTCCTACACTTATCTTAGTTTCCCCTTAAATGACATAGTAAGCTAGACTAGCTCCAAAATGGCCTATTTTATCTAAAATGCCCTAGACTTCGCTTAGTTCTCTTGTAAATGACATAATAAGCTTACCTAGCTCCAAAATGACCTATTGTACCTATCTTAGCCATGAAATGCCCTATACTTAGCTTAGTTAGCTCCAAAATGGCAGAATAAGCATAGTTAGCTCGTAAATGACTTCTTTTTACCTAAGTTAACTCGAACAAGACATATAGTTTGCTTAGTTCCTCCTAAATGAAATAGTAAGCTAAAATAGCTCCAAAATTGCATATTTTATCAAAAAAAGTCCTATAGTTAGCTTAGTTTCCACCTAAATGACATCGTTAGCTAAATTAGCTCCAAAATGGCCTATTTTATCAAAGATGACCTATACTTAGCTTAGTTAGCTCCTAAATGACATAGTAAGCGCAATTAGCTCCAACATGGCCAATTTTATCAAAAATGCCCTATACTTAGCTTAGTTCTCTCCTAAATGACATAATAAGCTTACCTAGGTCCAAAATAACCTATTGTACCTAGCTTAGCTATTAAATGCCCTATACTTAGCTTAGTTAGCTCCAAAATGGCATAATAAGCATGGTTTGCTCCTAAATGACTCGTTTTTACCATAGTTAGCTCTAAAATGATATATAGTTAGCTTAGTTTCCTCCTAAATGACATCATAAGCTAAAATAGCTCCAAAATGGCCTATTTTATTAAAAATGTCCTATACTTAGCTTAGTTTCCTCCTAAATGACATAGTTAGCGAAAATAGCTCCAGAATGGGCTATTTAATCTAAAATGTCCTATACTTAGCATAGTTTCCTCCTAAATGACATAGTAAGCTAAATTAGCTCCAAAATGGCCTATTTTATCAAAAATGTCCTATACTTATGTTAGTTTCCTCCTAAATGACATAGTAAGCTAAATTAGCTCGAAAATGGCCCATTTTATCAAAAATGCCCTATACTTAGCTTATATAGCTCCAAAATGGCATAATTAGTATAGTTAGCTCTGGAATGACATATAGTTAGCTTAGTTTCCTCCTAAATTACATAGTAAGCTAAAATAACTCCAAAATGGCATATTGTATCAAAAAAGTCCTATAATTAGCTTAGTTTCCTCCTAAATGACATAGTAAGTTAGATTAGCTCCAAAATGGCCTATTTTATCAAAAATGCCTTATACTTAGCTTAGTTCTCTCCTACATGACATAATAAGCTTACCTAGCTCCAAAATAACCTATTGTACATAGCTTAGCTATTAAATTCCCTATACCTAGCTTAGTGAGCTACAAAATTGCATAAGAAGCATGGTTAGCTCGCAAATGACCTGTTTTTACCAAAGTTAGCTCTAAAATGACACATAGTTAGCTTAGTTTCCTCCTAAGTGACATAGTAAGCTAAAATAGTTCCAAAACGGCCTATTTTATAAAAAATGTCATATACTTAGCTTAGTTTCCTCCTAAATGACATAGTAAGCGAAAATAGCTCCAAAATGGGTTATTTAGTCTAAAATGTCCTATACTTATCTTAGTTTCCCCTTAAATGACATAGTAAGCTAGATTAGCTCCAAAATGGCCTATTTTATCAAAAATGCCTTATACTTAGCTTAGTTCTCTCCTACATGACATAATAAGCTTAGCTAGCTCCAAAATAACCTATTGTACATAGCTTAGCTATTAAATTACCTATACCTAGCTTAGTGACCTACAAAATTGCATAAGAAGCATGGTTAGCTCGCAAATGATCTGTTTTTACCAAAGTTAGCTCTAAAATGACATATAGTTAGCTTAGTTTCCTCCTAAATGACATAGTAAGCTAAAATAGTTCCAAATTGGCCTATTTTGTTAAAAATGTCCTATACTTAGTTTAGTTTCCTCCTAAATGACATAGTAAGCGAAAATAGCTCCAAAATAGGTTATTTATTCTAAAATGTCCTATACTTATCTTAGTTTCCCCTTAAATGACATAGTAAGCTAGACTAGCTCCAAAATGGCCTATTTTATTTAAAATGACCTAGACTTCGCTTAGTTCTCTTGTAAATGACATAATAAGCTTACCTAGCTCCAAAATGACCTATTGTACCTATCTTAGCTATTAAATGCCCTATACTTAGCTTACTTAGCTCCAAAATGGCATAATAAGCATAGTTAGCTCGTAAATGACTTGTTTTTACCTAAGTTAACTCTAAAATGACATATAGTTTGCTTAGTTGCTCCTAAATGACATAGTAAGCTAAAATAGCTCCAAAATGGCATATTTTATCAAAAAAAGTCCTATAGTTAGCTAAGTTTCCACCTAAATGACATCGTAAGCTAAATTAGCTCCAAAATGGCCTATTTTATCAAAGATGACCTATACTTAGCTTAGTTAGCTCCTAAACGACATAGTAAGCTAAATTAGCTCCAATATGGCCTATTTTATAAAAATGCCCTATACTTAGCTTAGTTCTCTCCTAAATGACATAATAAGCTTACCTAGCTCCAAAATAACCTATTGTACCTAGCTTAGCTATTAAATGCCCTATACTTAGCTTAGTTAGCTCCAAAATGGCATAATAAGCATGGTTTGATCCTAAATGACCCGTTTTTACCAAAGTTAGCTCTAAAATGATATATAGTTAGCTTAGTTTCCTCCTAAATTACATAATAAGCTAAAATAGCTCCAAAATGGCCTATTTTATTAAAAATGTCCTATACTTAGCTTAGTTTCCTCCTAAATGACATGGTTAGCGAAAATAGCTCCAGAATGGGCTATTTAATCTAAAATGTCCTATACTTAGCATAGCTTCCTCCTAATGACATAGTAACCTAAATTAGCTACAAAATGGCCTAGTTTATCAAAAATGTCCTATACTTAGCTTAGTTTCCTCCTAAATGACATAGTAGGCTAAATTAGCTCGAAAATGGCCCAATTTATCAAAAATGCCCTATACTTAGCTTAGTTAGCTCCAAAATGGCATAATTAGTATAGTAAGCTCTAGAATCACATATAGTTAGTTTAGTTTCCTCCTAAATTACATAGTAAGCTAAACTAACTCCAAAATGGCATATTTTATCAAAAAAGTCATATAATTAGATTAGTTTCCTCCTAAATGACATAGTAAGCTAGATTAGCTCCAAAATGGCCTATTTTATCAAAAATGCCTTATACTTAGCTTAGTTCTCTCCGACATGACATAATAAGCTTACCTAGCTCCAAAATAACCTATTGTACATAGCGTAGCTATTAAATGCCCTATAGCTAGCTTAGTGAGCTACAAAATTGCATAAGAAGCATGGTTAGCTCGCAAATGACCTGTTTTTACCAAACTTAGCTCTAAAATGACATATAGTTAGCTTAGTTTCTGCCTAAGTGACATAGTAAGCTAAAATAGTTCCAAAATGGCCTATTTTATAAAAAATGTCCTATACTTAGCTTAGTTTCCTCGTAAATGACATAGTAAGCGAAAATAGCTCCAGAATGGGCTATTTAATCTAAAATGTCCTATACTTAGCATAGTTTCCTCCCAAATGACATACTAAGCTAAATTAGCTCCAAAATGGCATATTTTATCAAAAATGTCCTATACTTAGCTTAGTTTCCGCCTAAATGACATAGTAAGCTAAATTAGCTCAAAAATGGCCCATTTTATAAAAAATGCCCTATACTTAGCTTAGTTAGCTCCAAAATGGCATAATTAGTATAGTTAGCTCTAGAATGACATATAGTTAGCTTAGTTTCCTCCTAAATTACATAGTAAGCTAAAATAACTCCAAATTGGCATATTTTATCAAAAAAGTCCTATAATTAGCTTAGTTTCCTCCTAATTGACATAGTAAGCTAGATTAGCTCCAAAATGGCCTATTTTATCAAAAATGCCTTATACTTAGCTTAGTTCTCTCCTAAATGACATAATAAGCTTACCTAGCTCCAAAATAACCTATTGTACCTAGCTCAGATATTAAATGCCCTATACCTAGCTTAGTGAGCTACAAAATTGCATAAGAAGCATGGTTAGCCCGCAAATTACCTGTTTTTACCAAAGTTAGCTCTAAAATGACGTATAGTTAGCTTCGTTTCCTCCTAAGTGACATAGTAAGCTAAAATAGTTCCAAAATGGCCTATTTTATAAAAAATGTCCTATACTTAGATTCGTTTCCTCCTAAATGACATAGTAAGCGAAAATAGCTCCAAAATGGGTTATTTAAAATAAAATGTCCTATACTTAGCTTAGTTTCCCCCTAAATGATATAGTAAGCTAGACTAGCTCCAAAATGGCCTATTTTATCTAAAGTGCCCTATACTTCGCTTAGTTCTCTTCGAAATGACATAATAAGCTTACCTAGCTCAAAAATGACTTATTGTACCTATCTTAGCTATTAAATGCCCTATACTTAGCTTAGTTAGCTCCAAAATGGCATAATAAGCATAGTTAGCTCGTAAATGACTTGTTTTTACGTAAGTTAACTCTAAAATGACATATAGTTTGCTTAGTTCCGCCTAAATGACATAGTAAGCTAAAATAGCTCCAAAATGGCCTATTTTATCAAAAAAAAGTCCTATACTTAGCTTAGTTTCCACCTAAATGACATCGTAAGCTAAATTAGCTCCAATATGGCCTATTTTATCAAAAATGCCCTATACTTTGCTTAGTTCTCTCCTAAATGATATAATAAGCTTACCTAGCTCCAAAATAACCTATTGTACCTAGCTTAGCTATTAAATGCCCTATACTTAGCTTAGTTTGCTCCGGAATGGCATAATAAGCATGGTTTCCTCCTAAATGACCCGTTTTTACCAAAGTTAGCTCTAAAATGGTATATAGTTAGCTTAGTTTCCTCCTAAATGACATAATAAGCTAAAATAGCTCAAAAATGGCCTATTTTATTAAAAATGTCCTATACTTAGCTTAATTTCCTCCTAAATGACATAGTTAGCGAAAATAGCTCCAGAATGGGCTATTTAATCTAAGATGTCCTATACTTAGCATAGTTTCCTCCTTAATGACATAGTAAGCTAAATTAGCTCCAAAATGGCCTATTTTATCAAAAATGTCCTATACTTAGCTTAGTTTCCTCCTAAATGACATAGTAAGCTAGATTAGCTCCAAAATGGCCTATTTTATCAAAAATGCCCTATACTTAGCTTAGTTTCCTCCTAAATGACATAGTAAGCTAGATTAGGTCGAAAATGGCCCATTTTATCAAAAATGCCCTATACCTAGCTTAGTTAGCTCCAAAATGGCATAATTATTACAGTTAGCTCTAGAATTACATATAGTTATATTAGCTTAGTTTCCTCCTAAATTACATAGTAAGCTAAAATAACTCCAAAATGGCATATTTTATCAAAAAAGTCCTATAATTAGCTTAGTTTCCTCCTCCATGACATAGTAAGCTAGATTAGCTCCAAAATGGCCTATTTTATCAAAAATGCCTCATACTTTGCTTAGTTCTCTCCTAAATGACATAATAAGCTTACCTAGCTCCAAAGTAAACTATTGTACGTAGCTTAGCTATTAAATACCCTATACCTAGCTTAGTGAGCTACAAAATTGCATAAGAAGCATGGTTAGCTCGCAGATGACCTGTTTTTACCAAAGTTAGCTCTAAAATGATATATAGTTAGCTTAGTTTCCTCCTAAATGACATCATAAGCTAAAATAGCTCCAAAATGGCCTATTTTATTAAAAATGTCCTTTACTTAGCTTAGTTTCCTCCTAAATGACATAGTTAGCGAAAATAGCTCTAGAATGGGCTATTTAATCTAAAATGTCCTATACTTAGCATAGTTTCCTCCTAAATGACATAGTAAGCTAAATTAGCTCCAAAATGGCCTATTTTATCAAAAATGTCCTATACTTATCTTAGTTTCCTCCTAAATGACATAGTAAGCTAAATTAGCTCGAAAATGGCCCATTTTATCAAAAATGCCCTATACTTAGCTTAGTTAGCTCCAAAATGGCATAATTAGTATAGTAAGCTCTGGAATGACATATAGTTAGCTTAGTTTCCTCCTAAATTACATAGTAAGCTAAAATAACTCCAAAATGTCATATTTTATCAAAAATGTCCTATAATTAGCTTAGTTTCCTACTAAATGAGATAGTAAGCTAGATTAGCTCCAAAATGGCCTATTTTATCAAAAATGCCTTATACTTAGCTTAGTTCTCTCCTACATGACATAATAAGCTTACCTAGCTCGAAAATAACCAATTGTACATAGCTTAGCTATTAAATGCCCTATACCTAGCTTAGTGAGCTACAAAATTGCATAAGAATCATGGTTAGCTCGCAAATGACCTGTTTTTACCAAACTTAGCTCTAAAATGACATATAGTTAGTTTAGTTTCCGCCTAAGTGACATAGTAAGCTAAAATAGTTCCAAAATGGCCTATTTTATAAAAAATGTCCTATACTTAGCTTAGTTTCCTCCTAAATGACATAGTAAGCGAAAATAGCTCCAGAATGGGCTATTTAATCTAAAATGTCCTATACTTAGCATAGTTTCCTCCCAAATGACATAGTAAGCTAAATTAGCTCCAAAATGGCATATTTTCTCAAAAATGTCCTATACTTAGCTTAGTTTCCTCCTAAATGACATAGTAAGCTAAATTAGCTCGAAAATGGCCCATTTTATAAAAAATGCCCTATACTTAGCTTAGTTACCTCCAAAATGGCATAATTAGTATAGTTAGCTCTAGAATGACATATAGTTAGCTTAGTTTCCTCCTAAATTACATAGTAAGCTAAAATAACTCCAAATTGGCATATTTTATCAAAAAAGTCCTATAATTAGCTTAGTTTCCTCGTAATTGACATAGTAAGCTAGATTAGCTCCAAAATGGCCTATTTTATGAAAAATGCCTTATACTTAGCTTAGTTCTCTCCTAATGACATAATAAGCTTACCTAGCTCCAAAATAACCTATTGTACCTAGCTCAGATATTAAATGCCCTATACCTAGCTTAGTGAGCTACAAAATTGCATAAGAAGCATGGTTAGCCTGCAAATTACCTGTTTTTACCAAAGTTAGCTCTAAAATGACGTATAGTTAGCTTCGTTTCCTCCTAAGTGACATAGTAAGCTAAAATAGTTCCAAAATGGCCTATTTTATAAAAAATGTCCTATACTTAGATTCGTTTCCTCCTAAATGACATAGTAAGCGAAAATAGCTCCAAAATGGGTTATTTAATCTAAAATATCCTATACTTAGCTTAGTTTCCCCCTAAATGACATAGTAAGCTAGATTAGCTCCAAAATGGCCTATTTTATCTAAAATGCCCTATACTTCGCTTAGTTCTCTTCGAAATGACATAATAAGCTTACCTAGCTCAAAAATGACCTATTGTACCTATCTTAGCTATTAAATGCCCTATACTTAGCTTAGTTAGCTCCAAAATGGCATAATAAGCATAGTTAGCTCGTAAATGACTTGTTTTTACGTAAGTTAAATCTAAAATGACATATAGTTTGCTTAGTTCCGCCTAAATGACATAGAAAGCTAAAATACCTCCAAAATGGCCTATTTTATCAAAAAAATAGTCCTATACTTAGCTTAGTTTCCACCTAAATGACATCGTAAGCTAAATTAGCTCCAATATGGCCTATTTTATCAAAAATGCCCTATACTTAGCTTAGTTCTCTCCTAAATGACATAATAAGCTTACCTAGCTCCAAAATAACCTATTGTACCTAGCTTAGCTATTAAATGCCCTATACTTAGCTTAGTTTGCTCTGAAATGGCATAATAAGCATGGTTTCCTCCTAAATGACCCGTTTTTACCAAAGTTAGCTCTAAAATGGTATATAGTTAGCTTAGTTTCCTCCTAAATGACATAATAAGCTAAAATAGCTCGAAAATGGCCTATTTTATTAAAAATGTCCTATACTTAGCTTAATTTCCTCCTAAATGACATAGTTAGCGAAAATAGCTCCAGAATGGGCTATTTAATCTAAGATGTCCTATACTTAGCATAGTTTCCTCCTAAATGACATAGTAAGCTAAATTAGCTCCAAAATGGCCTATTTTATCAAAAATGTCCTATACTTAGCTTAGTTTCCTCCTAAATGACATAGTAAGCTAGATTAGCTCCAAAATGGCCTATTTTATCAAAAATGCCCTATACTTAGCTTAGTTTCCTCCTAAATGACATAGTAAGCTAGATTAGGTCGAAAATGGCCCATTTTATAAAAAATGCCCTATACCTAGCTTAGTTAGCTCCAAAATGGCATAATTATTACAGTTAGCTCTAGAATGACATATAGTTATATTAGCTTAGTTTCCTCCTAAATTACATAGTAAGCTAAAATAACTCCAAAATGGCATATTTTATCAAAAAAGTCCTATAATTAGCTTAGTTTCCTCCTCAATGACATAGTAAGCTAGATTAGCTCCAAAATGGCCTATTTTATCAAAAATGCCTCATACTTTGCTTAGTTCTGTCCTAAATGACATAATAAGCTTACCTAGCTCCAAAATAAACTATTGTACATAGCTTAGCTATTAAATGCCCTATACCTAGCTTAGTGAGCTACAAAATTGCATAAGAAGCATGGTTAGCTCGCAAATCACCTGTTTTTACCAAAGTTAGCTCTAAAATGATATATAGTTAGCTTAGTTTCCTCCTAAATGACATCATAAGCTAAAATAGCTCCAAAATTGCCTATTTTATTAAAAATGTCCTATACTTAGCTTAGTTTCCTCCTAAATGACATAGTTAGCGAAAATAGCTCCAGAATGGGCTATTTAATCTAAAATGTCCTATACTTAGCATAGTTTCCTCCTAAATGACATAGTAAGCTAAATTAGCTCCAAAATGGCCTATTTTATCAAAAATGTCCTATACTTATCTTTGCTTCCTCCTAAATGGCATAGTAAGCTAAATTAGCTCGAAAATGGCCCATTTTATCAAAAATGCCCTATACTTAGCTTAGTTAGCTCCAAAATGGCATAATTAGTATAGTTAGCTCTGGAATGACATATAGTTAGCTTAGTTTCCTCCTAAATTACATAGTAAGCTAAAATAACTCCAAAATGTCATATTTTATCAAAAAAGTCCTATAATTAGCTTAGTTTCCTACTAAATGAGATAGTAAGCTAGATTAGCTCCAAAATGGCCTATTTTATCAAAAATGCCTTATACTTAGCTTAGTTCTCTCCTACATGACATAATAAGCTTACCTAGCTCCAAAATAACCTATTGTACATAGCTTAGCTATTAAATTCCCTATACCTAGCTTAGTGAGCTACAAAATTGCATAAGAAGCATGGTTAGCTCCCAAATGACCTGTTTTTACCAAAGTTAGCTCTAAAATGACATATAGTTAGCTTCGTTTCCTCCTAGGTGACATAGTAAGCTAAAATACTTCCAAAATGGCCTATTTTATAAAAAATGTCCTATACTTAGCTTAGTTTCCTCCTAAATGACATAGTAAGCGAAAATAGCTCCAGAATGGGTTATTTAATCTAAAATGTCCTATACTTATCTTAGTTTCCCCTTAAATGACATAGTAAGCTAGACTAACTCCAAAATGGCCTATTTTACCTAAAATGCCCTAGACTTCGCTTAGTTCTCTTGTAAATGACATAATAAGCTTACCTAGCTCCAAAATGACCTATTGTACCTATCTTAGCTATTAAATGCCCTATACTTAGCTTAGTTAGCTCCAAAATGGCATAATAAGAATAGTTAGCTCGTAAATGACTTGTTTTTACCTAAGTTAACTCTAAAATGACATATAGTGTACTTAGTTCCTCCTAAATAAAATAGTAAGCTAAAATAGCTCCAAAATGGCATATTTTATCAAAAAAAGTCCTATAGTTAGCTTAGTTTCCACCTAAATGACATCGTAAGCTAAATTAGCTCCAAAATGGCCTATTTTATCAAAGATGACCTATACTTAGCTTAGTTAGCTCCTAAATGACATAGTAAGCTAAATTAGCTCCAATGTGGCCTATTTTATAAAAATGCCCTATACTTAGCTTAGTTCTCTCCTAAATGACATAATAAGCTTACCTAGCTCCAAAATAACCTATTGTACCTTGCTTAGCTATTAAATGCCCTATACTTGGCTTAGTTAGCTCCAAAATGGCATAATAAGCATGGTTTGCGCCTAAATGACCCGTTTTTACCAAAGTTAGCTCTAAAATGATATATAGTTAGCTTAGTTTCCTCCTAAATTACATAATAAGCTAAAATAGCTCCAAAATGGCCTATTTTCTTAAAAATGTCCTATACATAGCTTAGTTTCCTCCTAAATGACATAGTTAGCGAAAATAGCTCCAGAATGGGCTATTTAATTTAAAATGTCCTATACTTAGCATAGTTTCCTCCTAAATGACAGAGTAATCTAAATTAGCTCCAAAATGGCCTATTTTTTCAAAAATGTCCTATGCTTAGCTTAGTTTCTTCCTAAATGACATAGTAGGCTAAATTAGCTCGAAAATGGCCCATTTTATCAAAAATGCCCTATACTTAGCTTAGTTAGCTCCAAAATGGCATAATTAGTATAGTTAGCTCTAGAATGACATATAGTTAGCTTAGTTTCCTCCTAAATTACATAGTAAGCTAAAATAACTCCAAAATGGCATATTTTATCAAAAAAGTCCTATAATTAGATTAGTTTCCTCCTAAATGACATAGTAAGCTAGATTAGCTCCAAAATGGCCTATTTTATCAAAAATGCCTTATACTTAGCTTAGTTCTCTCCTACATGACATAATAAGCTTACCTAGCTCCAAAATAACCTATTGTACATAGCTTAGCGATTAAATGCCCTATACCTAGCTTAGTGAGCTACAAAATTGCATAAGAAGCATGGTTAGCTCACAAATGACCTGTTTTTACCAAAGTTAGCTCTAAAATGACATATAGTTAGCTTACTTTCCTCCTAAGTGACATAGTAAACTAAAATAGTTCCAAAATGGCCTATTTTATAACAAATGTAATATACTTAGCTCAGTTTCCTCCCAAATGACATAGTAAGCGAAAATAGCTCCAAAATGGGTTATTTAATCTAAAATGTCCTATACTTATCTTAGTTTCCCCTTAAATGACATAGTAAGCTAGACTAGCTCCAAAATGGCCTATTTTATCTAAAATGCCCTAGACTTCGCTTAGTTCTCTTGTAAATGACATAATAAGCTTATCTAGCTCCAAAATGACCTATTGTACCTATCTTAGCTATTAAATGCCCTATACTTAGCTTAGTTAGCTCCAAAATGGCATAATAATCATAGTTAACTCGTAAATGACTTGTTTTTACCTAAGTTAACTCTAAAATGACATATAGTGTACTTAGTTCCTCCTAAATGACATAGTAAGCTAAAATAGCTCCAAAATGGCATATTTTATCAAAAAAAGTCCTATAGTTAGCTTAGTTTCCACCTAAATGACATCGTAAGCTAAATTAGCTCTAAAATGGCCTATTTTATCAAAGATGACCTATACTTGGCTTAGTTAGCTCCTAAATGACATAGTAAGCTAAATTAGCTCCAATGTGGCCTATTTTATAAAAATGCCCTATACTTAGCTTAGTTCTCTCATAAATGACATAATAAGCTTACCTAGCTCCAAAATAACCTATTGTACCTAGCTTAGCTATTAAATGCCCTAGACTTAGCTTAGTTAGCTCCAAAATGGCATAATAAGCATGGTTTGCTACTAAATGACCCGTTTTTACCAAAGTTAGATCTAAAATGATATATAGTTAGCTTACTTTCCTCCTAAATTACATAATAAGCTAAAATATCTCCAAAATGGCCTATTTTATTAAAAATGTCCTATACTTAGCTTAGTTTCCTCCTAAATGACATAGTTAGCGAAAATAGCTCCAGAATGGGCTATTTAATTTAAAATGCCCTATACTTAGCATAGTTTCCTCCTAAATGACATAGTAATCTAAATTAGCTCCAAAATGGCCTATTTTATCAAAAATGTCCTATGCTTAGCTTAGTTTCTTCCTAAATGACATAGTAGGCTAAATTAGCTCGAAAATGGCCCATTTTAACAAAAATGCCCTATACTTAGCTTAGTTAGCTCCAAAATGGCATAATTAGTATAGTTAGCTCTAGAATGACATATAGTTAGCTTAGTTTCCTCCTAAATTACATAGTAAGCTATAATAACTCCAAAATGGCATATTTTATCAAAAAAGTCCTATAATTAGATTAGTTTCCTCCTAAATGACATAGTAAGCTAGATTAGCTCCAAAATGGCCTATTTTATCAAAAATGCCTTATACTTAGCTTAGTTCTCTCCTACATGACATAATAAGCTTACCTAGCTGCAAAATAACCTATCGTACATAGCTTAGCGATTAAATGCCCTATACCTAGCTTAGTGAGCTACAAAATTGCATAAGAAGCATGGTTAGCTCGCAAATGACCTGTTTTTACCAAAGTTAGCTCTAAAATGACATATAGTTAGCTTACTTTCCTCCTAAGTGACATAGTAAGCTAAAATAGTTCCAAAATGGCCTATTTTATAAAAAATGTAATATACTTAGCTCAATTTCCTCCCAAATGACATAGTAAGCGAAAATAGCTCCAAAATGGGTTATTTAATCTAAAATGTCCTATACTTATCTTAGTTTCCCCTTAAATGACATAGTAAGCTAGACTAGCTCCAAAATGGCCTATTTTATCTAAAATGCCCTAGACTTCGCTTAGTTGTCTTGTAAATGACATAATAAGCTTACCTAGCTCCAAAATGACCTATTGTACCTATCTTAGCTATTAAATGCCCTATACTTAGCTTAGTTAGCTCCAAAATGGCATAATAAGCATAGTTAGCTCGTAAATGACTTGTTTTTACCTAAGTTAACTCTAAAATTACATATAGTGTACTTAGCTCCTCCTAAATGACATAGTAAGCTAAAATAGCTCCAAGATGGCATATTTTATCAAAAAAAGTCCTATAGTTAGCTTAGTTTCCACCTAAATGACATCGTAAGCTAAATTAGCTCCAAAATGGCCTATTTTATCAAAGAATACCTATACTTAGCTTAGTTAGCTCCTAAATGACATAGTAAGCTAAATTAGCTCCAATGTGGCCTATTTTATAAAAATGCCCCATACTTAGCTTAGTTCTCTCCTAAATGACATAATAAGCTTACCTAGCTCCAAAATAACCTATTGTACCTAGCTTAGCTATTAAATGCCCTATACTTAGCTTAGTTAGCTCCAAAATGGCATAATAAGCATGGTTTGCTCCTAAATGACCCGTTTTTACCAAAGTTAGCTCTAAAATGGTATATAGTTAGCTTAGTTTCCTCCTAAATTACATAATAAGATAAAATAGCTCCAAAATGGCCTATTTTATTAAAAATGTCCTATACTTAGCTTAGTTTCCTCCTAAATGACATAGTTAGCGAAAATAGCTCCAGAATGGGCTATTTAATTTAAAATGTCCTATACTTAGCATAGTTTCCTCCTAAATGACATAGTAAGCTAAATTAGCTCCAAAATGGCCTATTTTATCAAAAATGTCCTATGCTTAGCTTAGTTTCTTCCTAAATGACATAGTAGGCTAAATTAGCTCGAAAATGGCCCATTTTATCAAATATGCCCTATACTTAGCTTAGTTAGCTCCAAAATGGCATAATTAGTATAGTTAGCTCTAGAATGACATATAGTTAGCTTAGTTTCCTCCTAAATTACATAGTAAGCTAAAATAACTCCAAAATGACATATTTTATCAAAAAAGTCCTATAATTAGATTAGTTTCCTCCTAAATGACATAGTAAGCTAGTTTAGCTCCAAAATGGCCTATTTTATCAAAAATGCCTTATACTTAGCTTAGTTCTCTCCTACATGACATAATAAGCTTACCTAGCTCCAAAATAACCTATTGTACATAGCTTAGCTATTAAATTCCCTATACCTAGCTTAGTGAGCTACAAAATTGCATAAGAAGCATGGTTAGCTCGCAAATGACCTGTTTTTACCAAAGTTAGCTCTAAAATGACATATAGTTAGCTTACTTTCCTCCTAAGTGACATAGTAAGCTAACATAGTTCCAAAATGGCCTATTTTATAAAAAATGTCCTATACTTAGCTTAGTTTCCTCCCAAATGACATAGTAAGCGAAAATAGCTCCAAAATGGGTTATTTAATCTAAAATGTCCTATACTTATCTTAGTTTCCCCTTAAATGACATAGTAAGCTAGACTAGCTCCAAAATGGCCTATTTTATCTAAAATGCCCTAGACTTCGCTTAGTTCTCTTGTAAATGACATAATAAGCTTACCTAGCTCCAAAATGACCTATTGTACCTATCTTAGCTATTAAATGCCCTATACCTAGCTTAGTGAGCTACAAAATTGCATAAGAAGCATGGTTTGCTCGCAAATGATCTGTTTTTACCAAAGTTAGCTCTAAAATGATATATAGTTAGCTTAGTTTCCTCCTAAATGACATCATAAGCTAAAATAGCTCCAAAATGGCCTATTTTATTAAAAATGTCCTATACTTAGGTTAGTTTCCTCCTAAATGACATAGGTAGCGAAAATAGCTCCAGAATGGGCTATTTAATATAAAACGTCCTATACTTAGCATAGTTTCCTCCTAAATGACATAGTAAGCTAAATTAGCTCCAAAATGGCCTATTTTATCAAAAATGTCCTAATATAATTAGCTTATTTTCCTCCTAAATGACATAGTAAGCTAGATTAGCTCCAAAATGGCCTATTTTATCAAAAATGCCTTATACTTAGCTTAGTTCTTGCCTACATGACATAATAAGCTTACCTAGCTCAAAAATAACCTATTGTACATAGCTTAGCTATTAAATTCCCTATACCTAGCTTAGTGAGCTACAAAATTGCATAAGAAGCATGGTTAGCTCGCAAATGACCTGTTTTTACGAAAGTTAGCTCTAAAATGACATATAGTTAGCTTAGTTTCCTCCTAAGTGACATAGTAAGCTAAAATAGTTCCAAAATGGCCTATTTTATAAAAAATGTCCTATAGTTAGCTTGGTTTCCTCCTAAATGACATAGTAAGCGAAAATAGCTCAAAAATGGGTTATTTAATCTAAAATCTCCTATACTTATCTTAGTTTCCGCTTAAATGACATAGTAAGCTAGAGTAGCTCCAAAATGGCCTATTTTATCTAAAATGCCCTAGACTTCGCTTAGTTCTCTTGTAAATGAAAAAATAAGCTTACCTAGCTCCAAAATAACCTATTGTACATAGCTTAGCTATTAAATGCCCTATACCTAGCTTAGTGAGCTACAAAATTGCATAAGAAGCATGGTTAGCTCGCAAATGATCTGTTTTTACCAAAGTTAGCTCTAAAATGACATATAGTTAGCTTAGTTTCCTCCTAAATGACATCATAAGCTAAAATAGCTGCAAAATGGCCTATTTTATTAAAAATGTCCTATACTTAGCTTAGTTTCCTCCTAAATGACATAGTAAGCGAAAATAGCTCCAAAATGGGTTATTTAATCTAAAATCTCCTATACTTATCTTACTTTCCCCTTAAATGACATAGTAAGCTAGAGTAGCTCCAAAATGGCCTATTTTATCTAAAATGCCTAGACTTCGCTTAGTTCTCTTGTAAATGACATAATAAGCTTACCTAGCTCCAAAATGACCTATTGTACCTATCTTAGCTATTAAATGCCCTATACTTAGCTTAGTTAGCTCCAAAATGGCATTATAAGCATAGTTAGCTCGTAAATGACTTGTTTTTACCTAAGTTAACTCTAAAATGACATATAGTTTGCTTAGTTCCTCCTAAATGACATAGTAAGCTAAAATAGCTCCAAAATGGCATATTTTATCAAAAAAAGTCCTATAGTTAGCTCAGGTTCCACCTAAATGACATCGTAAGCTAAATTAGCTCCAAAATGGCCTATTTTGTCAAAGATGACCTATACTTAGCTTAGTTAGCTCCTAAATGACATAATAAGTTTACCGAGCTCCAAAATAACCTATTGTACCTATCTTAGATATTAAATGCCCTATACCTAGCGTAGTGAGCTACAAAATAGCATAAGAAGCATGGTTAGCCCGCAAATTACCTGTTTTTACCAAAGTTATCTCTAAAATGACGTATAGTTAGCTTCGTTTCCTCCTAAGTGACATAGTAAGCTAAAATAGTTCCAAAATGGCCTATTTTATAAAAAATGTCCTATACTTAGCTTAGTTCTCTCCTAAATGACATAATAAGTTTACCTAGCTCCAAAATAACCTATTGTACCTAGCTTAGATATTAAATGCCCTATACCTAGCTTAGTGAGCTACAAAATTGCATAAGAAGCATGGTTAGCCCGCAAATTACATGTTTTTACCAAAGTTAGCTCTAAAATGACGTATAGTTAGCTTCGTTTCCTCCTAAGTGACATAGTAAGCTAAAATAGTTCCAAAATGGCCTATTTTATAAAAAATGTCCTATACTTAGCTTAGTTTCCTACTAAATGACATAGTAAGCGAAAATAGCTCCAAAATGTGTTATTTAATCAAAAATGTCCTATACTTAGCTTAGTTTCCCCCTAAATGACATAGTAAGCTAGACTAGCTCCAAAATGGCCTATTTTATCTAAAATGCCCTTTACTTCGCTAAGTTCTCTCCTAAATGACATCGTAAGCTTACCTAGCTCCAAAATAACCTATTGTACCTAGCTTAGCTATTAAATGCCCTATACCTAGCTTAGTGAGCTATAAAATTGCATAAGAAGCATGGTTAGCTCGCAAATGACCTGTTTTTACCAAAGTTAGCTCTAAAATGACATATAGTTAGCTTAGTTTCCTCCTAAGTGACATAGTAAGCTAAAATAGTTCCAAAATGGCCTATTTTATAAAAAATGTCCTATACTTAGCTTAGTTTCCTCCTAAATGACATAGTAAGCGAAAATAGCTCCAAAATGGGTTATTTAATCTAAAATGTCCAATACTTATCTTAGTTTCCCCTTAAATGACATAGTAAGCTAGACTAGCTCCAAAATGGCCTATTTTATCTAAAATGCCCTAGACTTCGCTTAGTTCTCTTGTAAATGACATAATAAACTTACCTAGCTCCAAAATGACCTATTGTAGCTATGTTAGCTATTAAATGCCCTATACTTAGCTTAGTTAGCTCCAAAATGGCATAATAAGCATAGTTAGGTCGTAAATGACTTGTTTTTACCTAAGTAACTCTAAAATGACATATAGTTTGCTTAGTTCCTCCTAAATGACATAGTAAGCTAAAATAGCTCCGAAATGGCAAATTTTATCAAAAAAAGTCCTATAGTTAGCTTAGTTTCCACCTAAATGACATCGTAAGCTAAATTAGCTCCAAAATGGCCTATTTTATCAAAGATGACCTATACTTAGCTTAGTTAGCTCCTAAATGACATAGTAAGCTAAATTAGCTCCAATATGGCCTATTTTATCAAAAATGCCCTATACTTAGCTTAGTTCTCTCCTAAATGACATAATAAGCTTATGTAGCTCCAAAATAACCTATTATACCTAGCTTAGCTATTAAATGCCCTATACTTAGCTTAGTTTGCTCCAAAATGGCATAATAAGCATGGTTTCCTCCTAAATGACCCGTTTTAACCAAAGTTAGCGCTAAAATGGTATATAGTTAGCTTAGTTTCCTCCTAAATGACATAATAAGCTAAAATAGCTCCAAAAGGGCCAATTTTATTAAAAATGTCCTATACTTAGCTTAATTTCCTCCTAAATGACATAGTTAGCGAAAATAGCTCTAGAATGGGCTATTTAATCTAAGATGTCCTATACTTAGCATAGTTTCCTCCTAAATGACATAGTAAGCTAAATTAGCTCCAAAATGGCCTATTTTATCAAAAATGTCCTTTACTTAGCTTAGTTTCCTCCTAAATGACATAGTAAGCTAGATTAGCTCCAAAATGGCCTATTTTATCAAAAATGCCCTATACTTAGCTTAGTTTGCTCCTAAATGACATAGTAAGCTAGATTAGGTCGAAAATGGCCCATTTTATCAAAAATGCCCTATACTTAGCATAGTTAGCTCCAAAATGGCATAATTATTACAGTTAGCTCTAGAATGACATATAGTTATATTAGCTTAGTTTCCTCCTAAATTACATAGTAAGCTAAAATAACTCCAAAATGGCATATTTTATACAAAAAGTCCTATAATTAGCTTAGTTTCCTCCTAAATGACATAGTAAGCTAGATTATCTCGAAAATGGCCTATTTTATCAAAAATGCCTCATACTTAGCTTAGTTCTCTCCTAAATGACATAATAAGCTTACCTAGCTCCAAAATAACCTATTATACCTAGCTTAGCTATTAAATGCCCTATACCTAGCTAAGTGAGCTACAAAATTGCATAAGAAGCATGGTTAGCTCGCAAATGACCTGTTTTTACCAAAGTTAGCTCTCAAATGACATATAGTTAGCTTAGTTTCCTCCTTCATTACATAATAAGCTAAAATAGCTCCAAAATGGCCTATTTTATTAAAAATGTCCTATACTTAGCTTAGTTTCCTCCTAAATGACATAGTTAGCGAAAATAGCTCCAGAATGGGCTATTTAATGTAAAATGTCCTATACTTAGCATAGTTTCCTCCTAAATGACATAGTAAGCTAAATTAGCTCCAAAATGGCATATTTTATCAAAAATGTCCTGTACTTAGCTTAGTTTCCTCCTAAATGACATAGTAAGCTAAATTAGCTCGAAAATGGCCCATTTTATAAAAAATGCCCTATACTTAGCTTAGTTAGCTCCAAGAAGGCATAATTAGTATAGTTAGCTCTAGAATGACATATAGTTAGCTTAGTTTCCTCCTAAATTACATAGTAAGCTAAAATAACTCCAAAATGGCATATTTTATCATAAAAGTCCTATAATTAGCTTAGTTTCCTCCTAATTGACATAGTAAGCTAGATTAGCTCCAAAATGGCCTATTTTATCCAAAATGCCTTATACTTAGCTTAGTTCTCTCCTAAATGACATAATAAGCTTACCTAGCTCCAAAATAACCAATTGTACCTAGCTTAGATATTAAATGCCCTATACCTAGCTTAGTGAGCTACAAAATTGCATAATAAGCATGGTTAGCCCGCAAATTACCTGTTTTTACGAAAGTTAGCTCTAAAATGACGTATAGTTAGCTTCGTTTCCTCCTAAGTGACATAGTAAGCTAAAATAGTTCGAAACTGGCCTATTTTATAAAAAATGTCCTATACTTAGCTTAGTTTCCTCCTAAATGACATAGTAAGCGAAAATAGCCCCAAAATGGGTTATTTAATCAAAAATGTCCTATACTTAGCTTAGTTTCCCCCTACATGACATAGTAAGCTAGACTAGCTCCAAAATGGCCTATTTTATCTAAAATGCCCTTTACTTCGCTTATTTCTCTCCTAAATGACATCGTAAGCTTACCTAGCTCCAAAATAACCTATTGTACCTAGCTTAGCTATTAAATGCCCTATACCTAGCTTAGTGAGCTATAAAATTGCATAAGAAGCATGGTGAGCTCGCAAATGACCTGTTTTTACCAAAGTTAGCTCTAAAATGACATATAGTTAGCTTAGTTTCCTCCTAAGTGACATAGTAAGCTTAAATAGTTCCAAAATGGCCTATTTTATAAAAAATGTCCTATACTTAGCTTAGTTTCCTCGTAAATGACATAGTAAGCGAAAATAGCTCCAAAATGGGTTATTTAATCTAAAATGTCCTATACTTATCTTAGTTTCCCCTTAAATGACATAGTAAGGTAGACTAGCTCCAAAATGGCCTATTTTATCTAAAATGCCCTAGACTTCGCTTAGTTCTCTTGTAAATGACATAATAAGCTTACCTAGCTCCAAAATGACCTATTGTACCTATCTTAGCTATTAAATGCCCTATACTTAGCTTAGTTAGCTCCAAAATGGCATAATAAGCATAGTTAGCTCGTAAATGACTTGTTTTTACCTAAGTTAACTCTAAAATGATATATAGTTTGCTTAGTTCCTCCTAAATGACATAGTAAGCTAAAATAGCTCCAAAATGGCAAATTTTATCAAAAAAAAGTCCTATAGTTAGCTTAGTTTCCACCTAAATGACATCGTAAGCTAAATTAGCTCCAAAATGGCCTATTTTATCAAAGATGACCTATACTTAGCTTAGTTAGCTCCTATATGACATAGTAAGCTAAATTAGCTCCAATATGGCCTATTTTATCAAAAATGCCCTATACTTAGCTTAGTTCTCTCCTAAATGACATAATAAGCTTACGTAGCTCCAAAATAACCTATTGTACCTAGCTTAGCTATTAAATGCCCTATACTTAGCTTAGTTTGCTCCAAAATGGCATAATAAGCATGGTTTCCTCCTAAATGACCCGATTTAACCAAAGTTAGCGCTAAAATGGTATATAGTTAGCTTAGTTTCCTCCTAAATGACATAATAAGCTAAAATAGCTCCAAAATGGCCAATTTTATTAAAAATGTCCTATACTTAGCTTAATTTCCTCCTACATGACATAGTTAGCGAAAATAGCTCCAGAACGGGCTATTTAATCTAAGATGTCCTATACTTAGCATAGTTTCCTCGTAAATGACATAGTAAGCTAAATTAGCTCCAAAATGGCCTATTTTATGAAAAATATCCTATACTTACCTTAGTTTCCTCCTAAATGACATAGTAAGCTAGATTAGCTCCAAAATGGCCTATTTTATCAAAAATGCCCTATACTTAGCTTAGTTTTCTCCTAAATGACATAGTAAGCTAGATTAGGTCGAAAATGGCCCATTTTATCAAAAATGCCCTATACTTAGCATAATTAGCTCCAAAATGGCATAATTATTACAGTTAGCTCTAGAATGACATATAGTTATATTAGCTTAGTTTCCTCCTAATTTACATAGTAAGCTAAAATAACTCCAAAATGGCATATTTTATACAAAAAGTCCTATAATTAGCTTAGTTTCCTCCTAAATGACATAGTAAGCTAGATTAGCTCCAAAATGGCCTATTTTATCAAAAATGCCTCATACTTAGCTTAGTTCTCTCCTAAATGACATAATAAGCTTACCTAGCTCCAAAATAACCTATTGTACCTAGCTTAGCTATTAAATGCCCTATACCTAGCTAAGTGAGCTACAAAATTGCATAAGAAGCATGGTTAGCTCGCAAATGACCTGTTTTTACCAAAGTTAGCTCTCAAATGACATATAGTTAGCTTAGTTTCCTCCTAAGTGACATAGTAAGCTAAAATAGTTCCAAAATGGCCTATTTTGTAAAAAATGTCCTATACTTAGCTTAGTTTCCTCCTAAATGACATAGTAAGCAAAACTAGCTCCAAAACGGGTTATTTAATCTAAAATGTCCTATACTTAGCTTAGTTTCCCCCTAAATGACGTAGTAAGCTAGACTAGCTCCAAAATGGCCTATTTTATCTAAAATGCCCTATACTTCGCTTAGTTCTCTTGTAAATGACATAATAAGCTTACCTAGCTCCAAAATGACCTATTGTACCTAGCTTAGCTATTAAATGCCCTATACTTAGCTTAGTTAGCTCCAAAATGGCATAATAAGCATGGTTTGGTCCTAAACGACCCGTTTTTACCAAAGTTAGCTCTAAAATGATATATAGTTAGCTTAGTTTCCTCCTAAATTACATATTAAGCTAAAATAGCTCCAAAATGGCCTATTTTATTAAAAATGTCCTATACTTAGCTTAGTTTCCTCCTAAATGACATAGTTAGCGAAAGTAGCTCCAGAATGGGCTATTTAATCTAAAATGTCCAATACTTAGCATAGTTTCCTCCTAAATCACATAGTAAGCTAAATTAGCTCCAAAATGGCCTATTTTATCAAAAATGTCCTATACTTAGCTTAGTTTCCTCCTAAATGACATAGTAGGCTAAATTAGCTCAAAAACGGCCCATTTTATCAAAAATGCCCTATACTTAGCTTAGTTAGCTCCAAAATGGCATAACTAGTATAGTTAGCTCTAGAATGATATATAGTTAGCTTAGTTTCCTCCTAAATTGCATAGTAATCTAAAATAACTCCAAAATGGCATATTTTATCAAAAAAGTCCTATAATTAGATTAGTTTCCTCCTAAATGACATAGTAAGCTAGAGTAGCTCCAAAATGGCCTATTTTATCAAAAATGCCTTATACTTAGCTTAGTTCTCTCCTACATGACATAATAAGCTTACCTAGCTCCAAAATAGCCTATTGTACATAGCTTAGCTATTAAATTCCCTATACCTAGCTTAGTGAGCTACAAAATTGCATAAGAAGCATGGTTAGCTCGCAAATGACCTGTTTTTACCAAAGTTAGCTCTAAAATGACATATAGTTAGCTTAGTTTCCTCCTAAGTGACATAGTAAGCTAAAATAGTTCCAAAATGGCCTATTTTATAAAAAATGTCCTATACTTAGCTTAGTTTCCTCCTAAATGACATAGTAAGCGAAAATAGCTCCAAAATGGGTTATTTAATCTAAAATGTCCTATACTTATCTTAGTTTCCCCTTAAATCACATAGTAAGCTAGACAACTCCAAAATGGCCTATTTTATCTAAAATGCCCTAGACTTCGCTTAGTTCTCTTGTAAATGACATAATAAGCTTACCTAGCTCCAAAATGACCTATTGTACCTATCTTAGCTATTAAATGCCCTATACTTAGCTTAGTTAGCTCCAAAATGGTATAATAAGCATAGTTAGCTCATAAATGACTTGTTTTTACCTAAGTTAACTCTAAAATGACATATACTTTGCTTAGTTCCTCCTAAATTACATAGTAAGCTAAAATGGCTCCAAAATGGCATATTTTATCAAAAAAAAGTCCTATAGTTACCTTAGTTTCCACCTAAATGACATCGTAAGCTAAATTAGCTCCAAAATGGCCTATTTTATCAAAGATGACCTATACTTAGCTTAGTTAGCTCCTAAATGACATAGTAAGCTAAATTAGCTTCAATATGGCCTATTTTATAAAAAAAGCCCAATACTTAGCTTAGTTCTCTCCTAAATGACATAATAAGCTTACCTAGCTCCAAAATAATCTATTGTACCTAGCTTAGCTATTAAATGCCCTATACTTAGCTTAGTTAGCTCCAAAATGGAAAAATAAGCATGGTTTGCTCCTAAATGACCCGTTTTTACCAAAGTTAGCTCTAAAATGATATATAGTTAGCTTAGTTTCCTCCTTAATTACATAATAAGCTAAAATAGCTCCAAAATGGCCTATTTAATTAAAAATGTCCTATATTTACCTTAGTTTCCTCCTAAATGACATAGTTAGCGAAAATATCTCCAGAATGGGCTATTTAATCTAAAATGTCTTATACTTAGCATAGTTTCCTCCTAAATGACATAGTAAGCTAAATTAGCTCGAAAATGGCCCATTTTATAAAAAATGCCCTATACTTAGCTTAGTTAGCTCCAAAATGGCATAATTAGTATAGTTAGCTCTAGAATGACATATAGTTAGCTTAGTTTCCTCCTAAATTACATAGTAAGCTAAAATAACTCCAAACTGGCATATTTTATCAAAAAAGTCCTATAATTAGCTTAGTTTCCTCCTAATTGACATAGTAAGCTAGATTAGCTCCAAAATGGCCTATTTTATCAAAAATGCCTTATACTTAGCTTAGTTCTCTCCTAAATGACATAATAAGCTTACCTAGCTCCAAAATAACCTATTGTACCTAGCTTAGATATTAAATGCCCTATACCTAGCTTAGTGAGCTACAAAATTGCATAAGAAGCATGGTTAGCCCGCAAATTACCAGTTTTTGCCCAAGTTAGCTCTAAAATGACGTATAGTTAGCTTCGTTTCCTCCTAAGTGACATAGTAAGCTAAAATAGTTCCAAAATGGCCTATTTTATAAAAAATGTCCTATACTTAGCTTCGTTTCCTCCTAAATGACAAAGTAAGCGAAAATAGCTCCAAAATGGGTTATTTAATCCAAAATGTCCTATACTTAGCTTAGTTTCCCCCTAAATGACATAGTAAGCTAGACTAGCTCCAAAATGGCCTATTTTATCTAAAATGCCCTATACTTCGCTTAGTTATCTTCTAAATGACATAATAAGCTTACCTAGATCCAAAATGACCTATTGTAGCTATCTTAGCTATTAAATTTCATATACTTAGCTTAGTTAGCTCCAAAATGGCATAATAAGCATAGTTAGCTCGTAAATGACTTGTTTTTACCTAAGTTAACTCTAAAATGACATATAGTTTGCTTAGTTCCTCCTAAATGACATAGTAAGCTAAAATAGCTCCAAAATGGCATATTTTATCAAAAAAAGTCCTATAGTTAGCTTAGTTTCCACCTAAATGACATCGTAAGCTAAATTAGCTCCAAAATGGCCTATTTTATCAAAGATGACCTATACTTAGCTTAGTTAGCTCCTAAATGACATAGTAAGCTAAATTAGCTCCAATATGGCCTCTTTTATCAAAAATGCCCTATACTTAGCTTAGTTCTCTCCTAAATGACATAATAAGCTTACCTAGCTCCAAAATAACCTATTGTACCTAGCTTAGCTATTAAATGCCCTGTACTTAGCTTAGTTTGCTCCAAAATGGCATAATAAGCATGGTTTCCTCCTAAATGACCCGTTTTTACCAAAGTTAGCTCTAAAATGGTATATATTTAGCTTAGGTTCCTCCTAAATGACATACTATGTTAAAATAGCTCCAAAATGGCCTATTTTATTAAAAATGTCCTATACTTAGCTTAATTTCCTCCTAAATGACATAGTTAGCGAAAATAGCTCCAGAATGGACTATTTAATCTAAGATGTCCTATACTTAGCATAGTTTCATCCTAAATGACATAGTAAGCTCAATTAGCTCCAAAATGGCCTATTTTATCAAAAATGCCCTATACTTAGCTTAGTTTCGTACTAAATGACATAGTAAGCTAGATTAGGTCAAAAATGGCCCATTTTATCAAAAATGCCCTATACTTAGCTTAGTTAGCTCCAAAATGGCATAATTATTACAGTTAGCTCTAGAATGACATATAGTTATATTAGCTTAGTTTCCTCCTAAATTACATAGTAAGCTAAAATAACTCCAAAATGGCATATTTTATCAAAAAAGTCCTATAATTAGCTTAGTTTCCTCTTAAATGACATAGTAAGCTAGATTAGCTCCAAAATGGCCTATTTTATCAAAAATGCCTCACACTTAGCTTAGTTCTCTCCTAAATGACATAATAAGCTTACCTATCTCCAAAATAACCTATTGTACCTAGATTGGCTATTAAATGCCCTATACCTAGCTTAGTGAGCTACAAAATTCAATAACAAGCATGGTTAGCTCGCAAATGACCTGTTTTTACCAAAGTTAGCTCTAAAATGACATATAGTTAGCTTAGTTTCCTCCTAAGTTACATAGTAAGCTAAAGTAGTTCCAAAATGGTCTATTTTATCTAAAATGTCCTATACTTAGCTTAGTTTCCTCCTAAATGACATAGTAAGCGAAAATAGCTCCAAAATGGGTTATTTAATCTAAAATGTCCTATACTTATCTTAGTTTCCCCTTAAATGACATAGTAAGCTAGACTAGCTCCAAAATGGCCTATTTTATCTAAAATGCCCTAGACTTCGCTTAGTTCTCTTGTAAATGACATAATAAGCTTACCTAGCTCCAAAATGACCTATTGTACCTATCTTAGCTATTAAATGCCCTATACTTAGCTTAGTTAGCTCCAAAATGGCATAATAAGCATAGTTAGCTCGTAAATGACTTGTTTTTACCTAAGTTAACTCTAAAATGACATATAGTTTGCTTAGTTCCTCCTAAATGACATAGAAAGCTAAAATAGCTCCAATATGGCATATTTTATCAAAAAAGTCCTATAGTTAGCTTAGTTTCCACCTAAATGACATCGTAAGCTAAATTAGCTCCAAAATGGCCTATTTTATCAAAGATGACCTATACTTAGCTTAGTTAGCTCCTAAATGACATAGTAAGCTAAGTTAGCTCCAATATGGCCTATTTTATAAAAAATGCCCTATACTTAGCTTAGTTCTCTCCTAAATGACATAATAAGCTTACCTAGCTCCAAAATAATCTATTGTACCTAGCTTAGCTATTAAATGCCCTATACTTAGCTTAGTTAGCTCCAAAATGGCATAATAAGCATGGTTTGCTCCTAAATGACCCGTTTTTACCAAAGTTAGCTCTAAAATGATATATAGTTAGCTTAGTTTCCTCCTTAGTTACATAATAAGCTAAAATAGCTGCAAAATGGCCTATTTTATTAAAAATGTCCTATATTTGGCTTAGTTTCCTCCTAAATGACATAGTTAGCGAAAATAGCTCCAGAATGGGCTATCTAATCTAAAATGTCCTATACTTAGCATAGTTTCCTCCTAAATGACATAGTAAGCTAAATTAGCTCCAAAATGGCATATTTTATCGAAAATGTCCTATACTTAGCTTAGTTTCCTCCTAAATGACATAGTAAGCTAAATTAGCTCGAAAATGGCCCATTTTATAAAAAATGCCCTATACTTAGCTTACTTAGCTCCAAAATGGCATAATTAGTATAG
Source organism: Hordeum marinum (assembly GCA_022496015.1). Classification (NCBI taxonomy): domain Eukaryota; kingdom Viridiplantae; phylum Streptophyta; class Magnoliopsida; order Poales; family Poaceae; genus Hordeum; species Hordeum marinum. Next base: position 85,622 of record JAAAWK010000365.1, on the reverse strand, counting down.
TTAGCTCTAGAATGACATATAGTTAGCTTAGTTTCCTCCTAAATTACATAGTAAGCTAAAATAACTCCAAAATGGCATATTTTATCAAAAAGGTCCTATAGTTAGCTTAGTTTCCTCCTAAATGACATAATAAGCTAAATTAGCTCCAAAATGGCCTATTTTATAAGAAATGCCCTATACTTAGCTTAGTTCTCTCCTAAATGACATAATAAGCTTACCTAGCTCCAAAATAACCTATTGTACCTAGCTTAGCTATTAAATGCCCTATACCTAGCTTACTGAGCTACAAAATTGCATAAGAAGCATGGTTAGCTCGCAAATGACCTGTTTTTACCAAAGTTAGCTCTAAAATGACATATAGTTAGCTTAGTTTCCTCCTAAGTGACATAGTATGCAAAAATAGTTCCAAAATGGTCTATTTTATAAAAAATGTCCTATACTTAGCTTAGTTTCCTCCTAAATGACATAGTAAGCAAAAATAGCTCCAAAATGGGTTATTTAATCTAAAATGTCCTATACTTAGCTTAGTTTCCCCCTAAATGACATAGCCAGCTAGACTACCTCCAAAATGGCCTATTTTATCTAAAATGCCCTATACATCCCTTAGTTCTCTTGTAAATGACATAATAAGCTTACCTAGCTCCAAAATGACCTATTTTATTAAAAATGTCCTATACTTAGCTAACTTTCCTCCTAAATGACATAGTAAGCTAAAATAGTTCCAAAATGGCCTATTTTATTAAAAAATTGCTATACTTAGCTAATTTCCTTCTAAAGGACATAGTAAGATAAAATAGCTCCAAAATGGGGTATTTAATCTAAAATGTCCTATACTTAGCTTAGTTTCCTCCTAAATGACATAGTAAGCTAGACTAGCTCCAAAATGGCCTATTTTATCTAAAATGCCCTATACTTCTCTTAGTTCTCTTGTAAATGACATAATAAGCTTACCTAGCTCCAAAATTACCTATTGTACCTATCTTAGGTAGTAAATGCCCTATACTTAGCTTAGTTAGCTCCAAAATGGCATAATAAGCATAGTTAGCTCGTAAATGACTTGTTTTTACCTCAGTTAACTCTAAAATGACATATAGTTAGCTTAGTTCCTCCTAAATGGAATATTTTATCAAAGATGACCTATACTTAGCTTAGTTCTCTCCTAAATGACATAGTAAGTTAAATTAGCTCCAATATGGCCTACTTTATCAAAAATGCCCTATACTTAGCTTAGTTCTCTCCTAAATGACATAATAAGCTCACCTAGCTCGAAAATAACCTATTTTACCTAGCTTAGCTATTAAATGCCCTATACTTAGCTGAGTTAGCTCCAAAATGGCATAATAAGCATGGTTTGCTCCTAAATGACCCGTTTTTACAAAAGTTAGCTCTAAAATGACATATAGTTAGCTTAGTTTCCTCCTAAATGACATAATAAGCTAAAATAGCTCCAAAATGGCCTATTTTATTAAAACTTCCTATACTTAGCTTAGTTTCCTCCTAAATGACATTGTTAGCGAAAATAGCTCCAGAAGGGGCTATTTAATCTAAAATGTCCTATACTTATCATAGTTTCCTCCTAAATGACATAGTATGCTAAATTAGCTCCAAAATGGCCTATCTTATCAAAAATGTCCTATACTTAACTTAGTTTCCTCCTAAATGACATACGAAGCTAAATTAGCGCGAAAATGGCCCATTTTATCAAAAATGCCCTATACTTCGCTTAGTTCTCTCCTAAGTGGCATAATAAGCATGGTTTGCTCCTAAATGATCCGTTTTCACCAAAGTTAGCTCTAAAATGACATATAGTTAGCTTAGTTTCCTGCTAAATGACATAATAAGTTAAAATCTCTCCAAAATGGCCTATTTTATTAAAAATGTCCTATACTTAGCTTAGTTTCCTCCTAAATGACATAGTTAGCAAAAATAGCTCCAGAATGGGCTATTTAATCTAAAATGTCCTATACTTAGCATAGTTTCCTCCTAAATGACATAGTAAGCTAAATTAGCTCCAAAATGGTCTATTTTATCAAAAATGTCCTATACTTATCTTAGTTTCCTCCTAAATTACATAGTAAGCTAAATTAGCTAGAGAATGGCCCATTTTATCAAAAATGCCCTATACATAGCTTAGTTAGCTCGAAAGTGGCATAATTAGTATAGTTAGCTCTAGAATGACATATAGTTAGCTTAGTTTCCTCCTAAATTACATACTAAGCTAATATAACTCCAAAATGTCATATTTTATTAAAAAAGTCCTATACTTAGCTTAGTTTCCTCCTAAATGACATAGTAAGCTAGATTAGCTCCAAAATGGCCTATTTTATCAAAAATGCCCTATACTTAGCTTAGTTCTCTCCTAAATGACATAATAAGCTTACCTAGCTCCAAAATAACCTATTGTACCTAGCTTAGCTATTAAATGCCCTATATCTAGTTTTGTGAGCTACAAAGTTGCATAAGAAGCATGGTTAGCTCACAAATTCCCTATACATAACGTAGTTAGCTCCAAAATGGCATAATTACTATAGTTAGCTCTAAAGTGGCATATAGTTAAGCTAAGTTACCTCCTAAGCGACATAGTAAGCTAAAATAGTTCCAAAATGGCCTATTTTATAAAAAATGTCCATACTTAGCTTAGTTTCCTCCTGAATGACATAGTAAGCGAAAATAGCTCCAAAATGGGTTACTTAATCTAAAATGTCCTATACTTAGCTTATTTCCCCCTAAATGACATAGTAAGCTAGACTAGCTCCAAAATGGCCTATTTTATCTCTAATGCCCTATACCTCACTTAGTTCTCTTGTAAATGACATAATAAGCTTACGTAGCTCCAAAATGACCTATTGTACATATATTAGCTATTAAATGCTCTATACTTAGCTTAGTTAGCTCCGAAATGGCATAATAAGCATAGTTAGCTCGTAAATGACTTGTTTTTAACTAAGTTAACTCTAAACTGACATATAGTTTGCTTAGTTCCTCCTAAATGACATAGTAAGCTAAAATAGCTCCAAAATGGCATATTTTATCAAAAAAAGTCCTATACTTAGCTTAGTTTCCACCTAAATGACATCATAAGCTAAATTAGCTCCAAAATGGCCTATTTTATCAAAGATGACCTATACTTAGATTAGTTAGCTCCTAAATGACATAGTAAGGTAAATTAGCGCCAATATGGCCTATTTTATCAAAAATGACGTATAATTAGCTTAGTTCTCTCCTAAATGACATTATAAGCTTACCTAGATCCAAAATAACCTATTGTACGTGGCTTAGCTATTAAATGCCCTATACTTAGCTAAGTTAGCTCTAAAATGACATATAGTTTGCTTAGTTTACTCCAAAACGACATAGTAAGCTAGACTAGCTCCAAAATGGCATATTTTATATAAAAAAGTCCTATACTTAGCATCGTTTCCACCTAAATGACATCGTAAGCTAAATAGCTCCAAAATGGCCTATTTTATTAAAATGTCCTATACTTAGCTTAGTTTCCTCCTAAATGACATAGTTAGCGAAAAAAGCTCCAGAAGGGGCTATTTAATCTCAAATGTCCTATACTTAGCATAGTTTCCTCCTAAATGACATAGTATGCTAAATTAGCTCCAAACTGGCCTATCTTATCAAAAATGTCCTATACTTAGCTTAGTTTCCTCCTAAATGACATAGTAAGCTAAATTAGCGCGAAAATGGCCCATTTTATCAAAAATGCCCTATACTTAGCTTAGTTCTCTCCTAAGTGGCATAATAAGCGTGGTTTGCTCCTAAATGACCCGTTTTTACCAAAGTTACCTCTAAAATGACATACAGTTAGCTTAGTTTCCTCCTAAATGACATAATAAGTTAAAATATCTCCAAAATGGCCTATTTTATTAAAAATGTCCTATACTTAGCTTAGTTTCCTCCTAAATAACATAGTTAGCGAAAATAGCTCCAGAATGGGCTATTTAATCTAAAATGTCCTATACTTAGCATAGTTTCCTACTAAATGACATAATAAGCTAAATTAGCTCCAAAATGGCCTATTTTATCAAAAATGTCCTATACTTAGCTTAGTTTCCTCCTAAATGACATAGTAAGCTAAATTAGCTAGAAAATGGCCCATTTTATCAAAAATGCCCTATACTTAGCTTAGTTAGCTCCAAAGTGGCATAATTAGTATAGTTAGCTCTAGAATGACATATAGTTAGCTTAGTTTCCTCCTAAATTACATAGTAAGCTAAAATAACTCCAAGATGTCTTATACCTAGCTTAGTTTCCTCCTAAATGACATAGTAAGCAAGATTAGCTGCAAAATGGCCTATTTTATCAAAATGCCCTATACTTAGCTTAGTTCTCTCCTAAATGACATAATAAGCTTACCTAGCTCCAAAATATCCTATTGTACCTAGCTTAGCTATTAAATGCCCTATACCTAGTTTTTTGAGCTACAAAATTGCATAAGAAGCATGTTTAGCTCGCAAATTCCCCATACATAACGTAGTTAGCTCCAAAATGGCATAATTACTATAGTTAGCTCTAAAGTGACATATAGTTAGCTTAGTTTCCTCCTAAGTGACATAGTAAGCTAAAATAGTTCCAAAATGGCCTATTTTATAAAAAATGTCCATACTTAGCTTAGTTTCCTCCTGAATGACATAGTAAGCGAAAATAGCTCCAAAATGGGTTATTTGATCTAAAATGTCCTATACTTAGCTTATTTCCCCCTAAATGACATAGTAAGCTAGACTAGCTCCAAAATGGCCTATTTTATCTAAAATGCCCTATACTTCGCTTAGTTCTCTTGTAAATGACATAATAAGCTTACCTAGCTCCAAAATGACCTATTGTACATATCTTAGCTATTAAATGCCCTATACTTAGCTTAGTTAGCTCCAAAATGGCATAATAAGCATAGTTAGCTCGTAAATGACTTGTTTTTACCTAAGTTAACTCTAAAATGTCATATAGTTTGCTTAGTTCCACCTAAATGACATCGTAAGCTAAATTAGCTCCAAAATGGCCTATTTTATCAAAGATGACCTATACTTAGCTTCGTTAGCTCCTAAATGACATATTAAGCTAAATTAGCTCCAATATGGCCTATTTTATCAAAAATGCCCTATACTTAGCTTAGTTCTCTCCTAAATGACATAATAAGCTTACCTAGCTCCAAAATTACCTATTGTACCTAGCTTAGTTATTAAATGCCCTATACTTAGCTGAGTTAGCTCCAAAATGGCATAATAAGCATGGTTTGCTCCTAAATGACCCGTTTTTACCAAAGTTATCTCTAAAATGACATATAGTTAGCTTAGTTTCGTCCTAAATGACATAATAAGCTAAAATACTTGCAAAATGGCCTATTTTATTAAAATGTCCTATACTTAGCTTAGTTTCCTCCCAAATGACATAGTTAGCGAAAATAGCTCCCGAATGGGCTATTTAATCTAAAATGTCCTATACTTAGCATAGTTTCCTCCCAAATGACATAGTATGCTAAATTACCTCCACAATGGCCTATTTTACCAAAAATGTCCTATACTTAGCTTAGTTTCGTCCTAAATCACATAGTAAGCTAAATTTGGTCCAAAATGGCCTATTTTATCAAAAATGCCCTATACTTAGCTTAGTTCTCTCCTAAATGGCATAATAAGCATGGTTTGCTCCTAAATGACCCGTTTTTACCAAAGTTAGCTCTAAAATGACATATAGTTAGCTTAGTTTCCTCCTAAATGACATAATAAGTTAAAATATCTCCAAAATGGCCTATTTTATTAAAAATGTCCTATACTTAGCTTAGTTTCCTCCTAAATGACATAGTAAGCGAAAATAGCTCCAGAATGGGCTATTTCATCTAAAATGTCCTATACTTAGCATCGTTTCCTCCTAAATGACATAGTAAGCTAAATTAGCTCCAAAATGGCCTATTTTATCAAAAATGTCCTATACTTAGCTTAGTTTCCTCCTAAATGACATAGTAAGCTAAATTAGCTCGAAAATAGGCCATTTTATCAAAAATGCCCTATACTTAGCTTAGTTAGCTCCAAAGTGGCATAATTAGTATAGTTAGCTCTAGAATGACATGTAGTTAGCTTAGTTTCCTCCTAAGTTACGTAGTAAGATAAAATAACTCCAAAATGTCTTATTTTATTTAAAAAGTCCTATACTTAGCTTAGTTTCCTCTTAAATGACATAGTAAGCTAGATTAGCTCCAAAAAGGCCTATTTTATAAAAAATGAGCTATACTTAGGTTAGTTCTCTCCTAAATGACATAATAAGCTTACCTAGCTCCAAAATAACCTATTGTACCTAGCTTAGCCATTAAATGCCCTATACCTAGCTTTGTGAGCTACAAAATTGCATAAGAAGCATGGTTCGCTTGCAAATTCCCTATACATAACGTAGTTAGCTCAAGAATGGCATAATTACTATAGTTAGCTCTAAAGTGACATATAGTTAGCTTAGTTTCCTCCTAAGTGACATAGTAAGCTAAAATCGTTCGAAAATGGCCTATTTTATAACAAATGTCCTATACTTAGCTTAGTTTTTTCCTGAACGACATAGTAAGCGAAAATAGCTCCGAAATGGGTTATTTAATCTAAAATGTCCTATACTTAGCTTATTTCCCCCTAAATAACATAGTAACCTAGACTAGCTCCAAAATGGCCTATTTTATCTAAAATGCCCTATACTTCGCTTAGTTCTCTTGTAAATGACATAATAAGCTTACCTAGCTCCAAAATGACCTATTGTACCTATCTTAGCTATTAAATGCCCTATACATAGCTTAGTTAGCTCCAAAATGGCATAATAAGCCTAGTTCGCTCCTAAATGACTTGTTTTTACCTAAGTTAACTCTAAAATGACATATAGTTTGCTTAGTTCCTCCTAAATGGCATAGTAAGCTAAAATAGCTCCAAAATGGCATATTTTGTCAAAAAAAAGTCCTATACTTAGCTTAGTTTCCACCTAAATTACATCGTAAGCTAATTTAGCTCCAAAATGGCCTATTTTATCAAAGATTACCTATACTTAGCTTAGTTAGCTCGTAAATGACATAGTAAGCTAAATTAGCTCCAATATGGCCTATTTTATCAAAAATGCCCTATACTTAGCTTAGTTTCCACCTAAATGACATCGTAAGCTAAATTAGCTCCATATTGGCCTATTTTATCAAAGATGCCCTATACTTAGCTTAGTTCTCTCCTAAATGACATTATAAGCTTACCTAGCTCCAAAATAACCTATTGTACCTAGCTTAGCTATTGAATGCCCTATACTTAGCTAAGTTAGCTCTAAAATGACATATAGTCTGCTTAGTTTCCTCCTAAATGACATAGTAATCTAAAATAGCTCCAAAATGGGATATTTTATCAATAAAAGTCCTATACTTAGCTTAGTTTCCACCTAAATGACATCGTAAGCTAAATTAGCTCCAAAATGGCCTATTTTATCAAAGATGACCTATACTTAGCTTAGTTAGCTCCTAAATGACATAGTAAGCTAAATTAGCTCCAATATGGCCTATTTTATAAAAAATGCCCTATACTTAGCTTAGTTCTCTCCTAAATGACATAATAAGCTTACCTAGCTCAAAAATAACCTATTGTACCTAGCTTAGTTATTAAATGCCCTATACTTAGCTGAGTTAGCTCCAAAATTGCAAAATAAGCATGGTTAGATCGCAAATGACCCGTTTTTACCAAAGTTATCTCTAAAATGACATATAGTTAGCTTAGTTTCGTCCTAAATGACATAATAAGTTAAAATATCTCGAAAATGGCCTATTTTATTAAAAATGTCCTATACTTAGCTTAGTTTCCTCCTAAATGACATAGTAAGCGAAAATAGCTCCAGAATGGGCTATTTCATCTAAAATGTCCTATACTTAGCATAGTTTCCTCCTAAATGACATAGTTAGATAAATTAGCTCCAAAATGGCCTATTTTATAAAAAATGTCCTATACTTAGGTTAGTTTCCTCCTAAATGACATAGTAAGCTAAATTAGCTCGAAAATAACCCATTGTATCAAAAATGCCCTATACTTAGCTTAGTTAGCTCCAAAGTGGCATAATTAGTATAGTTAGCTCTAGAATGACATATAGTTAGCTTAGTTTCCTCCTAAATTACATAGTAAGCTAAAATAACTCCAAAGTGTCTTATTTTATTTAAAAAGTCCTGTACTTAGCTTAGTTTCCTCCTAAATGACATAGTAACCTAGATTAGCTCCAAAATGGCCTATTTTATAAAAAAAGCGCTATACTTAGCTTAGTTCTCTCCTAAATGACATAATAAGCTTACCTAGCTCCAAAATAACCTATTGTACCTAGCTTATCCATTAAATGCCCTATACCTAGATTTCTGAGCTACAAAATTGCATAAGAAGCACGGTTAGCTCGCAAATTCCCTATACATAACGTAGTTAGCTCAAGAATGGCATAATTACTATAGTTAGCTCTAAAGAGACATATAGTTAGCTTAGTTTCCTCCTAAGTGACATAGTAAGCTAAAATCGTTCCAAAATGGCCAATTTTATAACAAATGTCCTATACTTAGCTTAGTTTCCTCCTGAATGACATAGTAAGCGAAAATAGCTCCGAAATGGGTTATTTAATCTAAAATGTCCTATACTTAGCTTATTTCCCCCTAAATAACATAGTAAGCTAGACTAGCTCCAAAATGGCCTATTTTATCTAAAATGCCCTATACTTTGCTTAGTTCTCTTGTAAATGACATAATAAGCTTACCTAGCTCCAAAATGACCTATTGTACCTAACTTAGCTATCAAATGCCCTATACATAGCTTAGTTAGCACCAAAATGGCATAATAAGCCTAGTTCGCTCGTAAATGACTTGTTTTTACCTAAGTTAACTTTAAAATGACATATAGTTTGCTTAGTTCCTCCTAAATGGCATAGTAAGCTAAAATAGCTCCAAAATGGCATATTTTATCTAAAAAAAGTCCTATACTTAGCTTAGTTTCCACCTAAATGACATCGTAAGCTAAATTTGCTCCAAAATGGCCTATTTTATCAAAGATGACCTATACTCAGCTTAGTTAGCTCCTAAATGACATAGTTAGCTAAATTAGCTCCAATATGGCCTATTTTATCAAAAATGCCCTATACTTAGCTTAGTTCTCTCCTAAATGACATAATAGGCTTACCTAGCTCCAAAATAACCTAGTGTACCTAGCTTAGCTATTAAATGCCCTATACTTAGCTAAGTTAGCTCTAAAATGACATATAGATTGCTTAGTTTCCTCCTAGATGACATAGTAAGCTAAAATAGCTCCAAAATGACATATTTTATCAAAAAAAGTCCTATACTTAGCTTAGTTTCCACCTAAATTACATCGTAAGATAAGTTAGCTCCAAAATGGCCTATTTTATCAATGATGACCTATACTTAGCTTAGTTAGCTCCTAAATGACATAGTAAGATAAATTAGCTCCAATATGGCCTATTTTATCACAAATGCCCTATACTTAGCTTAGTTCTCTCCTAAATGACATAATAAGCTTACCTAGCTCCAAAATAACCTATTGTACCTAGCTTAGCTATTGAATGCCCTATACTTAGCTAAGTTAGCTCTAAAATGACATATAGTCTGCTTAGTTTCCTCCTAAATGACATAGTAATCTAAAATAGCTCCAAAATGGGATATTTTATCAATAAAAGTCCTATACTTAGCTTAGTTTCCACCTAAATGACATCGTAAGCTAAATTAGCTCCAAAATGGCCTATTTTATCAAAGATGACCTATACTTAGCTTAGTTAGCTCCTAAATGACATAGTAAGCTAAATTAGCTCCAATATGGCCTATTTTATCAAAAATGCCCTATACTTAGCTTAGTTCTCTCCTAAATGACATAATAAGCTTACCTAGCTCCAAAATAACCTATTGTACATAGCTTAGCTATTAAATTCCCTATACTTAGCTTAGTTAGCTCCAAAATGGCATAATAAGCATGGTTTGCTCCTAAATGACCCGTTTTTACCAAAGTTATCTCTAAAATGACATATAGTTAGCTTAGTTTCCTCCTGAATGACATAATAAGCTAAAATAGCTCCAAAATGGCCTATTTTACTAAAATGTCCTATACTTAGCTTAGTTTCATCCCAAATGACATAGGTAGCGAAAATAGCTCCCGAATGGGCTATTTAATCTAAAATGTCCTATACTTAGCATACTTTCCTCCTAAATGACATAGTATACTAAATTAGCTCCAAAATGGCCTATTTTATTAAAAATGTCCTATAGTTAGCTTAGTTTCGTCCTAAATGACATGGTAAGCTAAATTTGCTCCAAAATGGGCTATTTTATCAAAAATGCCCTATACTTAGCTTAGTTCTCTCCTAAATGGCATAATAAGCATGGTTTGCTCCCAAATGACCCGTTTTTACCAAAGTTAGCTCTAAAATGACATATAGTTAGCTTCGTTTCCTCCTAAATGACATAATAAGTTAAAATATCTCCAAACTGGCCTATTTTATTAAAAATGTCCTATACTTAGCTTAGTTTCCTCCGAAATGACATAGTACGTGAAAATAGCTCCACAATGGGCTATTTAATCTAAAATGTCCTATACTTAGCATAGTTTCCTCCTAAATGACATAGTAAGCTAAATTAGCTCCAAAATGGCCTATTTTATAAAAAATGTCCTATACTTAGCTTAGTTTCCTCCTAAATGACATATTAAGCTAAATTAGCTCGAAAATAGCCCATTGTATCAAAAATGCCCTATGCTTACCTTAGTTAGCTCCAAAGTGGCATAATTAGTATAGTTAGCTCTATAATGACATATAGTTAGCTTAGTTTCCCTCCTGAATTACATAGTAAGCTAAATAACTCCAAAATGTCTTATTTTATTAAAAAGCCCTATACTTAGCTTAGTTTCCCCCCTAAATGACATAGTAAGCTTGATTAGCTCCAAAATGGCCTATTTTATAAAAAATGCGCTATACTTAGCTTAGTTCTCTCCTAAATGACATAATAAGCTTACCTAGCTCCAAAATAACCTATTGTACCTAGGTTAGCCATTAAATGCCCTATACCTAGGTTTGTGAGCTACAAAATTGCATAAGAAGCATGGTTAGCTCGCAAATTCCCTATACATAATGTAGTTAGCTCAAGAATGGCATAATTACTATAGTTAGCACTAAAGTGACATATAGTTAGCTTAGTTTCCTCCTAAGTGACATAGTAAGCTAAAATCGTTCCAAAATGGCCTATTTTATAACAAATGTCCTATACTTAGCTTAGTTTCCTCCTGAATGACATAGTAAGCAAAAATAGCTCCGAAATGGGTTATTTAATCTAAAATGTCCTATAATTAGCTTATTTCCACCTAAATAACATAGTAAGCTAGACTAGCTCCAAAATGGCCTATTTTATCTAAAACGCCCTATACTTCTCTTAGTTCTCTTGTAAATGAAATAATAAGCTTACCTAGCTCCAAAATTACCTATTGTACCTATCTTAGCTATTAAATGCCCTATACTTAGCTTAGTTAGCTCAAAAATGGCACAATAAGCCTAGTTAGCTCGTAAATGACTTGTTTTTACCTAAGTTAACTCTAAAATGACATATAGTTTGCTTAGTTCCTCCCAAATGACATAGTAAGCTAAAATAGCTCAAAAATGGCATATTTAATCAAAAAAAAGTCCTATACTTAGCTTAGTTTCCACCTAAATGACATCGTAAGCTAAATTTGCTCCAAAATGACCTATTTTATCAAAGATGACCTATACTCAGCTTAGTTAGCTCCTAAATGACATAGTAAGCCAAATTAGCTCCAATATGGCCTATTTCATCAAAAATGCCCTATACGTAGCTTAGTTGTCTCCTAAATGACATAATAAGCTTACCTAGGTCCAAAATAACCTATTGTACCTAGCTTAGCTATTAAATGCCCTATACTTAGGTAAGTTAGCTCTAAAATGACATACAGTTTGCTTAGTTTCCTCCTAAATGACATAGTAAGCTAAAATAGCTCCAAAATGGCATATTTTATCAAAAAAGTCCTATACTTAGCTTAGTTTCCACCTAAATTACATCGTAAGCTAAATTAGCTCCAAAATGGCCTATTTTATCAAAGATTACCTATACTTAGCTTAGTTAGCTCCTAAATGACATAGTAAGCTAAATTAGCTCCAATATGGCCTATTTTATTAAAAATGCCCTATACTTAGCTTAGTTCTCTCCTGAATGACATAATAAGCTTACCTAGATCCAAAATAACCTATTGTACCTAGCTTAGCTATTGAATGCCCTATACTTAGCTAAGTTAGCTTTAAAATGACATATAGTTTGCTTAGTTTCCTCCTAAATGACATAGTAATCTAAAATAGCTGCAAAATGGGATATTTTATCAATAAAAGTCCTATACTTAGCTTAGTTTCCCCCTAAATGACATCGTAAGCTAAATTAGCTCCAAAATTTCCTATTTTATCAAAGATGACCTATACTTAGCTTAGTTAGCTCCTAAATGACATAGTAAGCTTACCTAGCTCGAAAATAACCTATTGTACCTAGCTTAGCTATTAAATGCCCTATACTTAGCTTAGTTAGCTCCAAAATGGCATAATAAGCATGGTTTGCTCATAAATGACCCGTTTTTACCAAAGTTATCTCTAAAATGACATATAGTTAGCTTAGTTTCCTCCTGAATGACATAATAAGCTAAAATAGCTCCAAAATGGCGTATTTTATTAAAATGTCCTATACTTAGCTTAGTTTCATCCCAAATGACATAGTTAGCAAAAATAGCTCCCGAATGGGCTATTTAATCTAAAATGTCCTATACTTAGCATAGTTTACTCATAAATGACATAGTATACTAAATTAGCTCGAAAATGGCCTATTTTATCAAAAATGTCCTATACTTAGCTTAGTTTCGTCCTGAATGACATAGTAAGCTAAATTTGCTCCAAAATGGCCTATTTTATCAAAAATGCCCTATACATAGCTCAGTTCTCTCCTAAATGGCATAATAAGCATGGTTTGCTCCTAAATGACCCGTTTTTATCAAAGTTAGCTCGAAAATGACATATAGTTAGCTTAGGTTCCTCCTAAATGACATAATAAGTTAAAATATCTCCAAAATGGCCTATTTTATTAAAAATGTCCTATACTTAGCTTAGTTTCCTCCTAAATGACATAGTAAGCGAAAATAGTTCCAGAATGGGCTATTTCATCTAAAATGTCCTATACTTAGCATAGTTTCCTCCTAAATGACATAGTAAGCTAAATTAGCTCCAAAATGGCCTATTTTATCAAAAATGTCCTATACTTAGCTTAGTTAGCCCCTAAATGACATAGTAAGCTAAATTAGCTCCAATATGGCCTATTTTCTCAAAAATGCCCTATACTTAGCTTAGTTCTCTCCTAAATGACATAATAAGCTTACCTAGCTCCAAAATAACCTATTGTACCTAGCTTAGCTATTGAATGCCCTATACTTAGCTAAGTTAGCTTTAAAATGACATATAGTTTGCTTAGTTTCCTCCTAAATGACATACTAATCTAAAAGAGCTCCAAAATGGGATATTTTATCAATAAAAGTCATATACTTAGCTTAGTTTCCACCTAAATGACATCGTAAGCTAAATTAGCTCCAAAATTTCCTATTTTATCAAAGATGACCTATACTTAGCTTAGTTAGCTCCTAAATGACATAGTAAGCTAAATTTGCTCCAAAATGGCCTATTTTATCAAAGATGACCTATACTCAGCTTAGTTAGCTCCTAAATGACATAGTTAGCTAAATTAGCTCCAATATGGCCTATTTTATCAAAAATGCCCTATACTTAGCTTAGTTCTCTCCTAAATGACATAATAGGCTTACCTAACTCCAAAATAACCTAGTGTACCTAGCTTAGCTATTAAATGCCCTATACTTAGCTAAGTTAGCTCTACAATGACTTATAGTTTGCTTAGTTTCCTCCTAAATGACATAGTAAGCTAAAATAGCTCCAAAATGGCATATTTTATCAAAAAAAGTCCTATACTTAGCTTAGTTTCCACCTAAATTACATCGTAAGCTAAGTTAGCTCCAAAATGGCCTATTTTATCAAAGATGACCTATACTTAGCTTAGTTAGCTCCTAAATGACATAGTAAGATAAATTAGCTCCAATATGGCATATTTTATCAAAAATGCCCTATACTTAGCTTAGTTCTCTCCTAAATGACATAATAAGCTTACCTAGCTCCAAAATAAGCTATTGTACCTAGCTTAGCTATTGAATGCCCTATACTTAGCTAAGTTAGCTCTAAAATGACATATAGTCTGCTTAGTTTCCTCCTAAATGACACCGTAAGCTAAATTAGCTCCAAAATGGCCTATTTTATCAAAGATGACCTATACTTAGCTTAGTTAGCTCCTAAATGACATAGTAAGCTAAATTAGCTCCAATATGGCCTATTTTATCAAAAATGCCCTATACTTAGCTTAGTTCTCTCCTAAATGACATAATAAGCTTACCTAGCTCCAAAATAACCTATTGTACATAGCTTAGCTATTAAATGCCCTATACTTAGCTTAGTTAGCTCCAAAATGGCATAATAAGCATGGTTTGCTCCTAAATGACCCGTTTTTACCAAAGTTATCTTTAAAATGACATATAGTTAGCTTATTTTCCTCCTGAATGACATAATAAGCTAAAATAGCTCCAAAATGGCCTATTTTACTAAAATGTCCGATACTTAGCTTAGTTTCATCCCAAATGACATAGTTAGCGAAAATAGCTCCCAAATGGGCTATTTAATCTAAAATGTCCTATACTTAGCATAGTTTCCTCCTAAATGACATAATATACTAAATTAGCTCCAAAATGGCCTATTTTATCAAAAATATCCTATAGTTAGCTTAGTTTCGTCCTAAATGACATAGTAAGCTAAATTTGCTCCAAAATGGGCTATTTTATCAAAAATGCCCTATAATTAGCTTAGTTCTCTCCTAAATGGCATAATAAGCATGGTTTGCTCCTAAATGACCCGTTTTTACCAAAGTTAGCTCTAAAATGACATATAGTTAGCTTAGTTTCCTCCTAAATGACATAATAAGTTAAAATATCTCCAAAATGGCCTATTTTATTAAAAATGTCCTATACTTAGCTTAGTTTCCTCCGAAATGACATAGTAAGCGAAAATAGCTCCACAATGTGCTATTTCATCTAAAATGTCCTATACTTAGCATAGTTTCCTCCTAAATGACATAGTAAGCTAAATTCGCTCCAAAATGGCCTATTTTATAAAAAATGTCCTATACTTAGCTTAGTTTCCTCCTAAATGACATATTAAGCTAAATTAGCTCGAAAATAGCCCATTGTATCAAAAATGCCCTATACTTACCTTAGTTAGCTCCAAAGTGGCATAATTAGTATAGTTAGCTCTATAATGACATATAGTTAGCTTAGTTTCTTCCTGAATTACATAGTAAGCTAAAATAACTCCAAAATGTCTTATTTTATTTAAAAAGCCCTATACTTAGCTTAGTTTCCCCCTAAATGACATAGTAAGCTTGATTAGCTCCAAAATGGCCTATTTTATAAAAAATGCGCTATACTTAGCTTAGTTCTCTCCTAAATGACATAATAAGCTTACCTAGCTCCAAAATAACCTATTGTACCTAGGTTAGCCATTAAATGCCCTATACCTAGATTTGTGAGCTACAAAATTGCATAAGAAGCATGGTTAGCTCGCAAATTCCCTATACATAATGTAGTTAGCTCAAGAATGGCATAATTACTATAGTTAGCACTAAAGTGACATATAGTTAGCTTAGTTTCCTCCTAAGTGACATAGTAAGCTAAAATCGTTCCAAAATGGCCTATTTTATAACAAATGTCCTATACTTAGCTTAGTTTCCTCCTGAATGACATAGTAAGCAAAAATAGCTCCGAAATGGGTTATTTAATCTAAAATGTCCTATAATTAGCTTATTTCCACCTAAATAACATAGTAAGCTAGACTAGCTCCAAAATGGCCTATTTTATCTAAAACGCCCTATACTTCTCTTAGTTCTCTTGTAAATGAAATAATAAGCTTACCTAGCTCCAAAATTACCTATTGTACCTATCTTAGCTATTAAATGCCCTATACTTAGCTTAGTTAGCTCCAAAATGGCACAATAAGCCTAGTTAGCTCGTAAATGACTTGTTTTTACCTAAGTTAACTCTAAAATGACATATAGTTTGCTTAGTTCCTCCCAAATGACATAGTAAGCTAAAATAGCTCAAAAATGGCATATTTAATCAAAAAAAAGTCCTATACTTAGCTTAGTTTCCACCTAAATGACATCGTAAGCTAAATTTGCTCCAAAATGGCCTATTTTATCAAAGATGACCTATACTCAGCTTAGTTAGCTCCTAAATGACATAGTAAGCCAAATTAGCTCCAATATGGCCTATTTCATCAAAAATGCCCTATACGTAGCTTAGTTGTCTCCTAAATGACATAATAAGCTTACCTAGGTCCAAAATAACCTATTGTACCTAGCTTAGCTATTAAATGCCCTATACTTAGGTAAGTTAGCTCTAAAATGACATACAGTTTGCTTAGTTTCCTCCTAAATGACATAGTAAGCTAAAATAGCTCCAAAATGGCATATTTTATCAAAAAAGTCCTATACTTAGCTTAGTTTCCACCTAAATTACATCGTAAGCTAAATTAGCTCCAAAATGGCCTATTTTATCAAAGATTACCTATACTTAGCTTAGTTAGCTCCTAAATGACATAGTAAGCTAAATTAGCTCCAATATGGCCTATTTTATTAAAAATGCCCTATACTTAGCTTAGTTCTCTCCTGAATGACATAATAAGCTTACCTAGATCCAAAATAACCTATTGTACCTAGCTTAGCTATTGAATGCCCTATACTTAGCTAAGTTAGCTTTAAAATGACATATAGTTTGCTTAGTTTCCTCCTAAATGACATAGTAATCTAAAATAGCTGCAAAATGGGATATTTTATCAATAAAAGTCCTATACTTAGCTTAGTTTCCCCCTAAATGACATCGTAAGCTAAATTAGCTCCAAAATTTCCTATTTTATCAAAGATGACCTATACTTAGCTTAGTTAGCTCCTAAATGACATAGTAAGCTACATTAGCTCCAATATGGCCTATTTTATCAAAAATGCCCTATACTTAGCTTAGTTCTCTCCTAAATGACATAATAAGCTTACCTAGCTCCAAAATAACCTATTGTACCTAGCTTAGCTATTAAATGCCCTATACTTAGCTTAGTTAGCTCCAAAATGGCATAATAAGCATGGTTTGCTCCTAAATGACCCGTTTTTACCAAAGTTATCTCTAAAATGACATATAGTTAGCTTAGTTTCCTCCTGAATGACATAATAAGCTAAAATAGCTCCAAAATGGCCTATTTTATTAAAATGTCCTATACTTAGCTTAGTTTCATCCCAAATGACATAGTTAGCAAAAATAGCTCCCGAATGGGCTATTTAATCTAAAATGTCCTATACTTAGCATAGTTTCCTCATAAATGACATAGTATACTAAATTAGCTTGAAAATGGCCTATTTTATCAAAAATGTCCTATACTTAGCTTAGTTTCGTCCTGAATGACACAGTAAGCTAAATTTGCTCCAAAATGGCCTATTTTATCAAAAATGCTCTATACTTAGCTCAGTTCTCTCCTAAATGGCATAATAAGCATGGTTTGCTCCTAAATGACCCGTTTTTACCAAAGTTAGCTCTAAAATGACATATAGTTAGCTTAGTTTCCTCCTAAATGACATAATAAGTTAAAATATCTCCAAAATGGCCTATTTTATTAAAAATGTCCTATACTTAGCTTAGTTTCCTCCTAAATGACATAGTAAGCGAAATAGTTCCAGAATGGGCTATTTCATCTAAAATGTCCTATACTTAGCATAGTTTCCTCCTAAATGACATAGTAAGCTAAATTAGCTCCAAAATGGCCTATTTTATCAAAAATGTCCTATACTTAGCTTAGTTAGCTCCTAAATGACATAGTAAGCAAAATTAGCTCCAATATGGCCTATTTTATCAAAAATGCCCTATACTTAGCTTAGTTAGCTACAAAGTGGCATAATTAGTATAGTTAGCTCTATAATGACATATAGTTAGCTTAATTTCCTCCTAAATTACATAGTAAGCTAAAATAACTCCAAAATGTCTTATTTTATTCAAAAAGTCCTATACTTAGCTTAGTTTCCTCCTAATTGACATAGTAAGCTTGATTAGCTCCAAATGGCCTATTTTAAAAAAAAAGCGCTATACTTAGCTTAGTTCTCTCCTAAATGACATAATAAGCTTACCTAGCTCCAAAATAACGTATTGTACCTAGCTTAGCCATTAAATGCCCTATACCTAGCTTTGTGAGCTACAAAATTGCATAAGAAGCATGGTTTCCTCGCAAATTCCCTATACATAATGTAGTTAGCTCAAGAATGGCATAATTACTATAGTTAGCTCTAAAGTGACATATAGTTAGCTTAGTTTCCTCCTAAGTGACATAGTAAGCTAAAATCGTTCCAAAATGGCCTATTTTATAACAAATGTCCTATACTTAGCTTAGTTTCCTCCTGAATGACATAGTAAGCGAAAATAGCTCCGAAATGGGTTATTTAATCTAAAATGTCCTATACTTACCTTATTTCCCCCTAAATAACATAGTAAGCTATACTAGCTCCAAAATGGCCTATTTTATCTAAAATGCCCTATACTTCGCTTAGTTCTCTTGTAAATGACACAATAAGCTTACCTAGCTCAAAAATTACCTATTGTACCTATCTTAGCTATTAAATGCCCTATACTTAGCTTAGTTAGCTCCAAAATGGCACAATAAGCCTAGTTAGCTCGTAAATGACTTGTTTTTACCTAAGTTAACTCTAAAATGACATATAGTTTGCTTTGTTCCTCCCAAATGACATAGTAAGCTAAAATAGCTCCAAAATGGCATATTTTATCAAAAAAAATCCTATACTTAGCTTAGTTTCCACCTAAATGACATCGTAAGCTAAATTTGCTCCAAAATGGCCTATTTTATCAAAGATGACCTATACTCAGCTTAGTTAGCTCCTTAATGATATAGTAAGCTAAATTAGCTCCAATATGGCCTATTTCATCAAATAATGCCCTATACTTAGCTTAGTTCTCTCCTAAATGACATAATAAGCTTACCTAGGTCCAAAATAACCTATTGTACCTAGCTTAGCTATTAAATGCCCTATACTTAGCTAAGTTAGCTCTAAAATGACATATAGTTTGCTTAGTTTCCTCCTAAATGACATAGTAAGCTAAAATAGCTCCAAAATGGCATATTTTATCAAAAAAGTCCTATACTTAGCTTAGTTTCCACCTAAATTACATCGTAAGCTAAATTAGCTCCAAAATGGCCTATTTTATTAAAGATTACCTATACTTAGCTTAGTTAGCTCCTAAATGACATAGTAAGCTAAATTAGCTCCAATATGGCCTATTTTATCAAAAATGCCCTAGACTTAGCTTAGTTCTCTCCTAAATGACATAATAAGCTTACCTAGGTCCAAAATAACCTATTGTACCTAGCTTAGCTATTGAATGCCCCATACTTAGCTAAGTTAGCTCTAAAATGACATATAGTTTGCTTAGTTTCCTCCTAAATTACATAGTAATCTAAACTAGCTCCAAAATGGGATATTTTATCAATAAAAGTCCTATACTTAGCTTAGTTTCCACCTAAATGACATAGTAAGCTAAACTAGCTCTAAAATGGCCTATTTTATCAAAGATGACCTATACTTAGCATAGTTAGCTCCTAAATGACATAGTAAGCTACATTAGCTCCAATATGGCCTATTTTATAAAAAATGCCCTATACTTAGCTTAGTTCTCTCCTAAATGACATAATAAGCTTACCTAGCTCTAAAATAACCTATTGTACCTAGCTTAGCTATTAAATGCCCTATACTTAGCTTAGTTAGCTCCAAAATGGCATAATAAGCATGGTTTGCTCCTAAATGACCCGTTTTTACAAAAGTTATCTCTAAAATGACATATAGTTAGCTTAGTTTCCTCCTAAATGACATAATAAGCTAAAATAGCTCCGAAATGGCCTATTTTATTAAAATGTCCTATACTTAGCTTAGTTTCATCCCAAATGACATAGTTAGCGAAAATAGCTACCGAATGGGCTATTTAATCTAAAATGTCCTATACTTAGCATAGTTTCCTCCTAAATGACATAGTATACTAAATTAGCTCCAAAATGGCCTATTTTATCAAAAATGTCCTATACTTAGCTTAGTTTCGTCCTAAATGACATAGTAAGCTAAATTTGCTCCAAAATGGCCTATTTTATCAAAAATGCCCTATACTTAGCTTAGTTCTCTCCTAAATGGCATAATAAGCATGGTTTGCTCCTAAATGACCCGTTTTTACCAAAGTTAGCTCTAAAATGACATATAGTTAGCTTAGTTTCCTCCTAAATGACATAATAAGTTAAAATATCTCCAAAATGGCCTATTTTATAAAAAATGTCCTATACTTAGCTTAGTTTCCTCCTAAATGACATAGTAAGCGAAAATAGCTCCAGAATGGGCAATTTCATCTAAAATGTCCTATACTTAGCTTAGTTAGCTCCTAAATGACATAGTAAGCTAAATTAGCTCCAATATGGCCTATTTTATTAAAAATACCCTATACTTAGCTTAGTTCTCTCCTGAATGACATAATAAGCTTACCTAGATCCAAAATAACCTATTGTACCTAGCTTAGCTATTGAATGCCCTATACTTAGCTAAGTTAGCTTTAAAATGACATATAGTTTGCTTAGTTTCCTCCTAAATGACATAGTAATCTAAAATAGCTGCAAAATGGGATATTTTATCAATAAAAGTCCTATACTTAGCTTAGTTTCCCCCTAAATGACATCGTAAGCTAAATTAGCTCCAAAATTTCCTATTTTATCAAAGATGACCTATACTTAGCTTAGTTAGCTCCTAAATGACATAGTAAGCTACATTAGCTCCAATATGGCCTATTTTATCAAAAATGCCCTATACCTAGCTTAGTTCTCTCCTAAATGACATAATAAGCTTACCTAGCTCCAAAATAACCTATTGTACCTAGCTTAGCTATTAAATGCCCTATACTTAGCTTAGTTAGCTCCAAAATGGCATAATAAGCATGGTTTGCTCCTAAATGACCCGTTTTTACCAAAGTTATCTCTAAAATGACATATAGTTAGCTTAGTTTCCTCCTGAATGACATAATAAGCTAAAATAGCTCCAAAATGGCCTATTTTATTAAAATGTCCTATACTTAGCTTAGTTTCATCCCAAATGACATAGTTAGCAAAAATAGCTCCCGAATGGGCTATTTAATCTAAAATGTCCTATACTTAGCATAGTTTCCTCATAAATGACATAGTATACTAAATTAGCTCGAAAATGGCCTATTTTATCAAAATGTCCTATACTTAGCTTAGTTTCGTCCTGAATGACACAGTAAGCTAAATTTGCTCCAAAATGGCCTATTTTATCAAAAATGCTCTATACTTAGCTCAGTTCTCTCCTAAATGGCATAATAAGCATGGTTTGCTCCTAAATGACCCGTTTTTACCAAAGTTAGCTCTAAAATGACATATAGTTAGCTTAGTTTCCTCCTAAATGACATAATAAGTTAAAATATCTCCAAAATGGCCTATTTTATTAAAAATGTCCTATACTTAGCTTAGTTTCCTCCTAAATGACATAGTAAGCGAAATAGTTCCAGAATGGGCTATTTCATCTAAAATGTCCTATACTTAGCATAGTTTCCTCCTAAATGACATAGTAAGCTAAATTAGCTCCAAAATGGCCTATTTTATCAAAAATGTCCTATACTTAGCTTAGTTAGCTCCTAAATGACATAGTAAGCAAAATTAGCTCCAATATGGCCTATTTTATCAAAAATGCCCTATACTTAGCTTAGTTAGCTACAAAGTGGCATAATTAGTATAGTTAGCTCTATAATGACATATAGTTAGCTTAATTTCCTCCTAAATTACATAGTAAGCTAAAATAACTCCAAAATGTCTTATTTTATTCAGAAAGTCCTATACTTAGCTTAGTTTCCTCCTAATTGACATAGTAAGCTTGATTAGCTCCAAAATGGCCTATTTTAAAAAAAAAGCGCTATACTTAGCTTAGTTCTCTCCTAAATGACATAATAAGCTTACCTAGCTCCAAAATAACGTATTGTACCTAGCTTAGCCATTAAATGCCCTATACCTAGCTTTGTGAGCTACAAAATTGCATAAGAAGCATGGTTTCCTCGCAAATTCCCTATACATAATGTAGTTAGCTCAAGAATGGCATAATTACTATAGTTAGCTCTAAAGTGACATATAGTTAGCTTAGTTTCCTCCTAAGTGACATAGTAAGCTAAAATCGTTCCAAAATGGCCTATTTTATAACAAATGTCCTATACTTAGCTTAGTTTCCTCCTGAATGACATAGTAAGCGAAAATAGCTCCGAAATGGGTTATTTAATCTAAAATGTCCTATACTTACCTTATTTCCCCCTAAATAACATAGTAAGCTAGACTAGCTCCAAAATGGCCTATTTTATCTAAAATGCCCTATACTTCGCTTAGTTCTCTTGTAAATGACACAATAAGCTTACCTAGCTCAAAAATTACCTATTGTACCTATCTTAGCTATTAAATGCCCTATACTTAGCTTAGTTAGCTCCAAAATGGCACAATAAGCCTAGTTAGCTCGTAAATGACTTGTTTTTACCTAAGTTAACTCTAAAATGACATATAGTTTGCTTTGTTCCTCCCAAATGACATAGTAAGCTAAAATAGCTCCAAAATGGCATATTTTATCAAAAAAAATCCTATACTTAGCTTAGTTTCCACCTAAATGACATCGTAAGCTAAATTTGCTCCAAAATGGCCTATTTTATCAAAGATGACCTATACTCAGCTTAGTTAGCTCCTTAATGATATAGTAAGCTAAATTAGCTCCAATATGGCCTATTTCATCAAATAATGCCCTATACTTAGCTTAGTTCTCTCCTAAATGACATAATAAGCTTACCTAGGTCCAAAATAACCTATTGTACCTAGCTTAGCTATTAAATGCCCTATACTTAGCTAAGTTAGCTCTAAAATGACATATAGTTTGCTTACTTTCCTCCTAAATGACATAGTAAGCTAAAATAGCTCCAAAATGGCCTATTTTATCAAAAAGTCCTATACTTAGCTTAGTTTCCACCTAAATTACATCGTAAGCTAAATTAGCTCCAAAATGGCCTATTTTATTAAAGATTACCTATACTTAGCTTAGTTAGCTCCTAAATGACATAGTAAGCTAAATTAGCTCCAATATGGCCTATTTTATCAAAAATGCCCTAGACTTAGCTTAGTTCTCTCCTAAATGACATAATAAGCTTACCTAGGTCCAAAATAACCTATTGTACCTAGCTTAGCTATTGAATGCCCCATACTTAGCTAAGTTAGCTCTAAAATGACATATAGTTTGCTTAGTTTCCTCCTAAATTACATAGTAATCTAAACTAGCTCCAAAATGGGATATTTTATCAATAAAAGTCCTATACTTAGCTTAGTTTCCACCTAAATGACATAGTAAGCTAAACTAGCTCTAAAATGGCCTATTTTATCAAAGATGACCTATACTTAGCATAGTTAGCTCCTAAATGACATAGTAAGCTACATTAGCTCCAATATGGCCTATTTTATAAAAAATGCCCTATACTTAGCTTAGTTCTCTCCTAAATGACATAATAAGCTTACCTAGCTCTAAAATAACCTATTGTACCTAGCTTAGCTATTAAATGCCCTATACTTAGCTTAGTTAGCTCCAAAATGGCATAATAAGCATGGTTTGCTCCTAAATGACCCGTTTTTACAAAAGTTATCTCTAAAATGACATATAGTTAGCTTAGTTTCCTCCTGAATGACATAATAAGCTAAAATAGCTCCGAAATGGCCTATTTTATTAAAATGTCCTATACTTAGCTTAGTTTCATCCCAAATGACATAGTTAGCGAAAATAGCTACCGAATGGGCTATTTAATCTAAAATGTCCTATACTTAGCATAGTTTCCTCCTAAATGACATAGTATACTAAATTAGCTCCAAAATGGCCTATTTTATCAAAAATGTCCTATACTTAGCTTAGTTTCGTCCTAAATGACATAGTAAGCTAAATTTGCTCCAAAATGGCCTATTTTATCAAAAATGCCCTATACTTAGCTTAGTTCTCTCCTAAATGGCATAATAAGCATGGTTTGCTCCTAAATGACCCGTTTTTACCAAAGTTAGCTCTAAAATGACATATAGTTAGCTTAGTTTCCTCCTAAATGACATAATAAGTTAAAATATCTCCAAAATGGCCTATTTTATAAAAAATGTCCTATACTTAGCTTAGTTTCCTCCTAAATGACATAGTAAGCGAAAATAGCTCCAGAATGGGCAATTTCATCTAAAATGTCCTATACTTAGCATAGTTTCCTCCTAAATGACATAGTAAGCTTGATTAGCTCCAAAATGGACTATTTTATAAATATGCGCTATACATAGCTTAGTTCTCTCCTAAATGACATAATAAGCTTACCTAGCTCCAAAATAACGTATTGTACCTAGCTTAGCCATTAAATGCCCTATACCTAGCTTTGTGAGCTACAAAATTGCATAAGAAGCATGGTTACCTCGCAAATTCCCTATACATAATGTAGTTAGCTCAAGAATGGCATAATTACTATAGTTAGCTCTAAAGTGACATATAGTTAGCTTAGTTTCCTCCTAAGTGACATAATAAGCTAAAATCGTTCCAAAATGGCCTATTTTATAACAAATGTCCTATACTTAGCTTAGTTTCCTCCTGAATGACATAGTAAGCGAAAATAGCTCCGAAATGGGTTATTTAATCTAAAATGTCCTATACTTAGCTTATTTCCCCCTAAATAACATAGTAAGCTAGACTAGCTCCAAAATGGCCTATTTTATCTAAAATGCCCTATACTTCACTTAGTTCTCTTGTAAATGACATAATAAGCTTACCTAGCTCAAAAATTACCTATTGTAACTATCTTAGCTATTAAATTCCCTATACTTAGCTTAGTTAGCTCCAAAATGGCACAATAAGCCTAGTTAGCTCGTAAATGACTTGTTTTTACCTAAGTTAACTCTAAAATGACATATAGTTTGCTTAGTTCCTCCCAAATGACATAGTAAGCTAAAATAGGTCCAAAATGGCATATTTTATCAAAAAAAGTCCTATACTTAGCTTAGTTTCCACCTAAATGACATCGTAAGCTAAATTTGCTCCCAAATGGCCTATTTTATCAAAGATGACCTATACTCAGCTTAGTTAGCTCCTAAATGATATAGTAAGCTACATTAGCTCCAATATGGCCTATTTCATCAAAAATGCCCTATACTTAGCTTAGTTCTCTCCTAAATGACATAATAAGCTTACCTAGGTCCAAAATAACCTATTGTACCTAGGTTAGCTATTAAATGCCCTATACTTAGCTAAGTTAGCTCTAAGATGACATATAGTTTGCTTAGTTTCCTCCTAAATGACATAGTAAGCTAAAATAGCTCCAAAATGGCATATTTTATCAAAAAAGTCCTATACTTAGCTTAGTTTCCACCTAAATTACATCGTAAGCTAAATTAGCTCCAAAATGGCCTATTTTATTAAAGATTACCTATACTTAGCTTAGTTAGCTCCTAAATGACATAGTAAGCTAAATTAGCTCCAATATGGCCTATTTTATCAAAAATGCCCTATACTTAGCTTAGTTCTCTCCTAAATGACATAATAAGATTACCTAGCTCCAAAATAACCTATTGTACCTAGCTTAGCTATTGAATGCCCCATACTTAGCTAAGTTAGCTCTAAAATGACATATAGTTTGCTTAGTTTCCTCCTAAATGACATAGTAATCTAAACTAGCTCCAAAATGGGATATTTTATCAATAAAAGTCCTATACTTAGCTTAGTTTCCACCTAAATGACATCGTAAGCTAAATTAGCTCCAAAATGGCCTATTTTATCAAAGATGACCTATACTTAGCATAGTTAGCTCATAAATGACATAGTAAGCTCCATTAGCTCCAATATGGCCTATTTTATCAAAAATGCCCTATACTTAGCTTAGTTCTCTCCTAAATAACATAATAAGCTTACCTAGCTCTAAAATAACCTATTGTACCTAGCTTAGCTATTAAATGCCCTATACTTAGCTTAGTTAGCTCCAAAATGGCATAATAAGCATGGTTTGCTCCTAAATGACCCCTTTTTACAAAAGTTATCTCTAAAATGACATATAGTTAGCTTAGTTTCCCTCCTTAATGACATAATAAGCTAAAATAGCTCCGAAATGGCCTATTTTATTAAAATGTCCTATACTTAGCTTAGTTTCATCCCAAATGACATAGTTAGCGAAAATAGCTCCCGAATGGGCTATTTAATCTAAAATGTCCTATACTTAGCATAGTTTCCTCCTAAATGACATAGTATACTAAATTAGCTCCAAAATGGCCTATTTTATCAAAAATGTCCTATACTTAGCTTAGTTTCGTCCTAAATGAGATAGTAAGCTAAATTTGCTCCAAAATGGCCTATTTTATCAAAAATGCCCTATACTTAGCTTAGTTCTCTCCTAAATGGCATAATAAGCATGGTTTGCTCCTAAATGACCCGTTTTTACCAAAGTTAGCTCTAAAATGACATATAGTTAGCTTAGTTTCCTCCTAAATGACATAATAAGTTAAAATATCTCCAAAATGGCCTATTTTATTAAAAATGTCCTATACTTAGCTTAGTTTCCTCCTAAATGACATAGTAAGCGAAAATAGCTCCAGAATGGGCAATTTCATCTAAAATGTCCTATACTTAGCATAGTTTCCTCCTAAATGACATAGTAATCTAAATTAGCTCCAAAATGGCCTATTTTATCAAAAATGTCCTATACTTAGCTTAGTTTTCTCCTAAATGACATAGTAAGCTAAATTAGCTCGAAAATAGCCCATTGTATCAAAAATGCCCTATACTTAGCTTAGTTAGCTCCAAAGTGGCATAATTAGTATAGTTAGCTCTATAATGACATATAGTTAGCTTAGTTTCCTCCTAAATTACATAGTAAGCTAAAATAACTGCAAAATGTCTTATTTTATTTAAAAAGTCCTATACTTAGCTTAGTTTCCTCCTAAATGACATAGTAAGCTTGATTAGCTCCAAAATGGACTATTTTATAAATATGCGCTATACTTAGCTTAGTTCTCTCCTAAATGACATAATAAGCTTACCTAGCTACAAAATAACCTATTGTACCTAGCTTAGCCATTAAATGCCCTATACCTAGCTTTGTGAGCTACAAAATTGCATAAGAAGCATGCTTACCTCGCAAATTCCCTATACATAATGTAGTTAGCTCAAGAATGGCATAATTACTATAGTTAGCTCTAAAGTGACATATAGTTAGCTTAGTTTCCTCCTAAGTGACATAATAAGCTAAAATCGTTCCAAAATGGCCTATTTTATAACAAATGTCCTATACTTAGCTTAGTTTCCTCCTGTATGACATAGTAAGCGAAAATAGCTCCGGAATGGGTTATTTAATCTAAAATGTCCTATACTTAGCTTATTTCCCCCTAAATAACATAGTAAGCTAGACTAGCTCCAAAATGGCCTATTTTATCTAAAATGCCCTATACTTCACTTAGTTCTCTTGTAAATGACATAATAAGCTTACCTAGCTCAAAAATTACCTATTGTAACTATCTTAGCTATTAAATGCCCTATACTTAGCTTAGTTAGCTCCAAAATGGCACAATAAGCCTAGTTAGCTCGTAAATGACTTGTTTTTACCTAAGTTAACTCTAAAATGACATATAGTTTGCTTAGTTCCTCCCAAATGACATAGTAAGCTAAAATAGCTCCAAAATGGCATATTTTATCAAAAAAAGTCCTATACTTAGCTTAGTTTCCACCTAAATGACATCGTAAGCTAAATTTGCTCCCAAATGGCCTATTTTATCAAAGATGACCTATACTCAGCTTAGTTAGCTCCTAAATGATATAGTAAGCTACATTAGCTCCAATATGGCCTATTTCATCAAAAATGCCCTATACTTAGCTTAGTTCTCTCCTAAATGACATAATAAGCTTACCTAGGTCCAAAATAACCTATTGTACCTAAGTTAGCTATTAAATGCCCTATACTTAGCTAAGTTAGCTCTAAGATGACATATAGTTTGCTTAGTTTCCTCCTAAATGACATAGTAAGCTAAAATAGCTCCAAAATGGCATATTTTATCAAAAAAGTCCTCTACTTAGCTTAGTTTCCACCTAAATTACATCGTAAGCTAAATTAGCTCCAAAATGGCCTATTTTATTAAAGATTACCTATACTTAGCTTAGTTAGCTCCTAAATGACATAGTAAGCTAAATTAGCTCCAATATGGCCTATTTTATCAAAAATGCCCTAGACTTAGCTTAGTTCTCTCCTAAATGACATAATAAGCTTACCTAGCTCCAAAATAACCTATTGTACCTAGCTTAGCTATTGAATGCCCCATACTTAGCTAAGTTAGCTCTAAAATGACATATAGTTTGCTTAGTTTCCTCCTAAATGACATAGTAATCTAAACTAGCTCCAAAATGGGATATTTTATCAATAAAAGTCCTATACTTAGCTTAGTTTCCACCTTAATGACATCGTAAGCTAAATTAGCTCCAAAATGGCCTATTTTATCAAAGATGACCTATACTTAGCATAGTTAGCTCCTAAATGACATAGTAAGCTACATTAGCTCCAATATGGCCTATTTAATCAAAAATGCCCTATACTTAGCTTAGTTCTCTCCTAAATAACATAATAAGCTTACCTAGCTCTAAAATAACCTATTGTACCTAGCTTAGCTATTAAATGCCCTATACTTAGCTTAGTTAGCTCCAAAATGGCATAATAAGCCTGGTTTGCTCCTAAATGACCCGT
Source organism: Hordeum marinum (assembly GCA_022496015.1). Taxonomy (NCBI): domain Eukaryota; kingdom Viridiplantae; phylum Streptophyta; class Magnoliopsida; order Poales; family Poaceae; genus Hordeum; species Hordeum marinum. The sequence continues at coordinate 56,646 of JAAAWK010000365.1, read as the reverse complement.
TTTTACAAAAGTTATCTCTAAAATGACATATAGTTAGCTTAGTTTCCTCCTGAATGACATAATAAGCTAAAATAGCTCCGAAATGGCCTATTTTATTAAAATGTCCTATACTTAGCTTAGTTTCATCCCAAATGACATAGTTAGCGAAAATAGCTCCCGAATGGGCTATTTAATCTAAAATGTCCTATACTTAGCATAGTTTCCTCCTAAATGACATAGTATACTGAATTAGCTCCAAAATGGCCTATTTTATGAAAAATGTCCTATACTTTGCTTAGTTTCGTCCTAAATGACATAGTAAGCTAAATTTTCTACAAAATGGCCTATTTTATCAAAAATGCCCTATACTTAGCTTAGTTCTCTCCTAAATGGCATAATAAGCATGGTTTGCTCCTAACTGACCCGTTTTTACCAAAGTTAGCTCTAAAATGACGTATAGTTAGCTTAGTTTCCTCCTAAATGACATAATAAGTTAAAATATCTCCAAAATGGCCTATTTTATTAAAAATGTCCTATACTTATCTTAGTTTCCTCCTAAATGACATAGTAAGCGAAAATAGCTCCAGAATGGGCAATTTCATCTAAAATGTCCTATACTTAGCATAGTTTCCTCCTAAATGACATAGTAAGTTAAATTAGCTCCTAAATGGCCAATTTTATCAAAAATGTCCTATACTTAGCTTCGTTTTCTCCTAAATGACATAGTAAGCTAAATTAGCTCGAAAATAGCACATTGTATCAAAAATGCCCTATACTTAGCTTAGTTAGCTCCAAAGTGGCATAATTAGTATAGTTAGCTCTCTAATGACATATAGTTAGCTTAGTTTCCTCCTAAATTACATAGTAAGCTAAAATAACTCCAAAATGTCTTATTTTATTTAAAAAGTCCTATACTTAGCTTAGTTTCCTCCTAAATGACATAATAAGCTTGATTAGCTCCAAAATGGACTATTTTATAAAAAATGCGCTATAGTTAGCTTAGTTCTCTCCTAAATGACATAATAAGCTTACCTACCTCCAAAATAACCTATTGTACCTAGCTTAGCCATTAAATGCCCTATACCTAGCTTTGTGAGCTACAAAATTGCATAAGAAGCATGGTTACCTCGCAAATTCCCTATACATAATGTAGTTAGCTCAAGAATGGCATAATTACTATAGTTAGCTCTAAAGTGACATATAGTTAGCTTAGTTTTCTCCTAAGTGACATAGTAAGCTAAAATCGTTCCAAAATGGCCTATTTTATAACAAATGTCCTATACTTAGCTTAGTTTCCTCCTGAATGACATAGTAAGCGAAAATAGCTCCGAAATGGGTTATTTAACCTAAATGTCGTATACTTAGCTTATTTCCCCCTAAATAACATAGTAAGCTGGACTAGCTCCAAAATGGCCTATTTTATCTAAAATGCCCTATACTTCACTTAGTTCTCTTGTAAATGACATAATAAGCTTACCTAGCTCAAAAATTACCTATTGTACCTATCTTAGCTATTAAATGCCCTATACTTAGCTTAGTTAGCTCCAAAATGGCACAATAAGCCTAGTTAGCTCGTAAATGACTTGTTTTTACCTAAGTTAACTCTAAAATGACATATAGTTTGCTTAGTTCCTCCCAAATGACATAGTAAGCTAAAATAGCTCCAAAATGGCATATTTTATCAAAAAAAGGTCCTATACTTAGCTTAGTTTCCACCTAAATGACGTCGTAAGCTAAATTTGCTCCCAAATGGCCTATTTTATCAAAGATGACCTATACTCAGCTTAGTTAGCTCCTAAATGATATAGTAAGCTACATTAGCTCCAATATGGCCTATTTCATCAAAAATGACCTATACTTAGCTTAGTTCTCTTCTAAATGACATAATAAGCTTACCTAGGTCGAAAATAACCTATTGTACCTAGGTTAGCTATTAAATGCCCTATACTTAGCTTAGTTTCATCCGGAATGACATAGTTAGCGAAAATAGCTCCCGAATGGGCTATTTAATCTAAAATGTCCTATACTTAGCATAGTTTCCTCCTAAATGACATAGTATACTAAATTAGCTCCAAAATGGCCTATTTTATCAAAAATGTCCTATACTTAGCTTAGTTTCGTCCTAAATGACATAGTAAGCTAAATTTTCTCCAAAATGGCCTATTTTATCAAAAATGCCCTATACTTAGCTTAGTTCTCTCCTAAATGGCATAATAAGCATGGTTTGCTCCTAAATGACCCGTTTTTACCAAAGTTAGCTCTAATAATGACATATAGTTAGCTTAGTTTCCTCCTAAATGACATAATAAGTTAAAATATCTCCAAAATGGCCTATTTTATTAAAAATGTCCTATACTTAGCTTAGTTTCCTCCTAAATGACATAGTAAGCTTGATTAGCTCCAGAATGGGCAATTTCATCTAAAATGTCCTATACTTAGCATAGTTTCCTCCTAAATGACATAGTAAGCTAAATTAGCTCCAAAATGGCCTATTTTATCAAAAATGTCCTATACTTAGCTTAGTTTTCTCCTAAATGACATAGTAAGCTAAATTAGCTCGAAAATAGCCCATTGTATCAAAAATGCCCTATACTTAGCTTAGTTAGCTCCAAAGTGGCATAATTAGTATAGTTAGCTCTATAATGACATATAGTTAGCTTAGTTTCCTCCAAAATTACATAGTAAGCTAAATAACTCCAAAATGTCTTATTTATTTAAAAAGTCCTATACTTAGCTTAGTTTCCTCCTAAATGACATAGTAAGCTTGATTAGCTCCAAAATGGACTATTTTATAAAAAATGCGCTATACTTAGCTTAGTTCTCTCCTAAATGACATAATAAGCTTACCTACCTCCAAAATAACCTATTGTACCTAGCTTAGCCATTAAATGCCCTATACCTAGCTTTGTGAGCTACAAAATTGCAAAAGAAGCATGGTTACCTCGCAAATTGCCTATACATAATGTAGTTAGCTCAAGAATGGCATAATTAATATAGTTAGCTCTAAAGTGACATATAGTTAGCTTAGTTTCTTCCTAAGTGACATAGTAAGCTAAAATCGTTCCAAAATGGCCTATTTTATAACAAATGTCCTATACTTAGCATAGTTTCCTCCTGAATGACTTAGTAAGCGAAAATAGCTCCGAAATGGGTTATTTAATCTAAAATGTCCTATACTTAGCTTATTTCCCCCTAAATAACATAGTAAGCTAGACTAGCTCCAAAATGGCCTATTTTATCTAAAATGCCCTATACTTCACTTAGTTATCTTGTAAATGACATAATAAGCTTACCTAGCTCAAAAATTACCTATTGTACCTTTCTTAGCTATTAAATGCCCTATACTTAGCTTAGTTAGCTCCAAAATGGCACAATAAGCCTAGTTAGCTCGTAAATGACTTGTTTTTTACCTCAGTTAACTCTAAAATGACATATAGTTTGCTTAGTTCCTCCCAAATGACATAGTAAGCTAAAATAGCTCCAAAATGGCATATTTTATCAAAAAAAAGTCCTATACTTAGCTTAGTTTCCACCTAAATGACATCGTAAGCTAAATTTGCTCCCAAATGGCCTATTTTATCAAAGATGACCTAAACTCAACTTAGTTAGCTCCTAAATGATATAGTAAGCTACATTAGCTCCAATATGGCCTATTTCATCAAAAATGCCCTATACATAGCTTAGTTCTCTCCTAAATGACATCATAAGCTTACCTAGGTCCAAAATAACCTATTGTACCTAGGTTAGCTATTAAATGCCCTATACTTAGCTAAGTTAGCTCTAAGATGACATATAGTTTGCTTAGTTCTCTCCTAAATGACATAGTAAGCTAAAATAGCTCCAAAATGGCATATTTTATCAAAAAAGTCCTATACTTAGCTTAGTTTCCACCTAAATTACATCGTAAGCTAAATTAGCTCGAAAATGGCCTATTTTATCAAAGATTACCTATACTTAGCTTAGTTAGCTCCTAAATGACATAGTAAGCTAAATTAGCTCCAATATGGCCTATTTTATCAAAAATGCCCTATACTTAGCTTAGTTCTCTCCTAAATGACATAATAAGCTTACCTAGCTCCAAAATAACCTACTGTACCTAGCTTAGCTATTCAATGCCCCATACTTAGCTAAGTTAGCTCTAAAATGACATATAGTTTGCTTAGTTTCCTCCTAAATGACATAGTAATCTAAAATAGCTCCAAAATGGGATATTTTATCAATAAAAGTCCTATACTTAGCTTAGTTTCCACCTAAATGACATCGTAAGCAAACTTAGCTCCAAAATGGCCTATTTTATCAAAGATGACCTATACATAGCTTAGTTAGCTCCTAAATGACATAGTAAGCTACATTAGCTCCAATATGGCCTATTTTATCAAAAATGCCCTATACTTAGCTTAGTTCTCTCCTAAATGACATGATAAGCTTACCTAGCTCCAAAATAACCTATTGTACCTAGCTTAGCTATTAAATGCCCTATACTTAGCTTAGTTAGCTCCAAAATGTTATAATAAGCATGGTTTGCTCCTAAATGACCCGTTTTTACCAAAGTTATCTCTAAAATGACATATAGTTAGCTTAGTTTCCTCCTGAATGACATAATAAGCTAAAATAGCTCCAAAATGGCCTATTTTATTAAAATGTCCTATATTTAGCTTAATTTCATCCCAAATGACATAGTTAGCGAAAATAGCTCCCGAATGGGCTATTTAATCTAAAATGTCCTATACTTAGCATAGTTTCCTCCTAAATGACATAGTATACTAAATTAGCTCCAAAATGGCCTATTTTATCAAAAATGTCCTATACTTAGCTTAGTTTCGTCCTAAATGACATAGTAAGCTAAATTTGCTCCAAAATGGCCTATTTTATCAAAAATGCCCTATACTTAGCTTAGTTCTCTCCTAAATGGCATAATAAGCATGGTTTGCTCCTAAATGAACCGTTTTTACCAAAGTTATCTCTAAAATGACATATAGTTAGCTTAGTTTCCTCCTAAATGACATAATAAGCTAAAATAGCTCCAAAATGGCCTATTTTATTAAAAATGTCCTATACTTAGCTTAGTTTCCTCCTAAATGACATAGTTAGCGAAAATAGCTCTAGAATGGGCTATTTAATCTAAAATGTCCTATACTTAGAATAGTTTCCTCCTAAATGGCATAGTAAGCTAAATTAGCTCCAAAATGGCCTATTTTATCAAAAATGTCCTATACTTAGCTTAGTTTCCTCCTAAATGACATACTAAGCTAAATTAGCTTGGAAATGGCCCATTTTATCAAAAATACCCTGTACTTAGCTTAGTTAGCTCCAAGATGGCATAATTAGTATAGTTAGCTCTAGAATGACATATAGTTAGCTTAGTTTCCTCCTAAATTACATAGTAAGCTAAAATAACTCCAAAATGGCATATTTTATCAAAAAAGTCCTATACTTAGCTTAGTTTCCTCCTTAATGACATAGTAAGCTAGATTAGCTCCAAAATGGCCTATTTTATCAAAAATGCCCTATACTTAGCTTAGTTCTCTGCTAAATCACATAATAAGCTTACCTAGCTCGAAAATAACCTATTGTACCTAGCTTAGCTATTAAATGCCCTATACCTAGCTTACTGAGCTACAAAATTGCATAAGAAGCATGGTTAGCTCGCAAATGACCTGTTTTTACCAAAGTTACCTCTAAAATGACATATTGTTAGCTTAGTTTCCTCCTAAGTGACATAGTAAGCTAAAATAGTTCCAAAATGGCCTATTTTATAAAAAATGTCCTATACTTAGCTTAGTTTCCTCCTAAATGACATAGTAAGCGAAAATAGCTCCAAAATGGGTTATTTAATCTAAAATGTCCTATACTTGGCTTAGTTTCCCCTAAATGACATAGTAAGCTAGACTAACTCCAAAATGGCCTATTTTATCTAGAATGCCCTATACTTCACTTAGTTCTCTTGTAAATGACATAATAAGCTTACCTAGCTCCAAAATGACCTTTTGTACCTATCTTAGCTATTAAGTGCCCTATACTTAGCTTAGTTAGCTCCAAAATGGCATACTAAGCATAGTTAGCTCGTAAATGACTTGTTTCTACCTAAGTTAACTCTAAAATGACATATAGTGTGCTTCCTTCCTCCTAAATGACATAGTAAGCTAAAATAGGTCCAAAATGGCATATTTTATCAAAAAAAGTCCTATACTTAGCTTAGTTTCCACCTGAATGACATCGTAAGCTAAATTAGCTCCAAAATGGCCTATTTTATCAAAGATGACCTATACTTAGCTTAGTTAGCTCCTAAATGACATAGTAAGCTAAAATAACTCCAAAATGGCCTATTTTATCAAAAAAGTCCTATACTCAGCTTAGTTTCCTCCTAAATGACATAATAAGCAAAATTAGGTCCAAAATGGCCTATTTTATAAGGAATGCCCTATACTTAGTTTAGTTCTCTCCTAAATGACATAATAAGCTTACCTAGCTCCAAAAATAACCTATTGTACCTATCTTAGCTATTAACTACCCTATCCCTAGCTTAGTTAGCTACAAAATAGCATAATAAGCATGGTTAGCTCCTAAATGACCTGTTTTTTCCAAAGTTACCTCTAAAATGACATATAGTTAGCTTAGTTTCCTCCTAAATGGCATAATAAGCTAAAATAGTTCCAAAATGGCCTATTTTATAAAAAATGTCCTATACTTAGCTTAGTTTCCTCCTAAATGACATAGTAAGCGAAAATAGTTCCAAAATGGGTTATTTAATCTCAAATGTCCTATACTTAGCTTAGTTTCCTCCTAAATGAAATAGTAAGCTAGACTAGCTCCAAAACGGCCTATTTTATCTAAAATGCCCTATAGTTCGCTTAGTTCTCTCCTAATTGACATAATAAGATTACGTGGGTCCAAAATGATCTATTGTACCTAACTTAGCTATTAAATGCCCTATACTTAGCTTAGTTAGCTCCAAAATGGCATTATAAGCATAGTTAGCTCGTAAATGACTTCTCTTTACATAAGTTAGCTCTAAAATGACATATAGTTTGCTTAGTTTCCTCCTAAATGACATAGTAATCTAAAACAGCTCCAAAATTGCCTATTTTATCAAAAAAATCCTATACTTAGCTTAGTTTCCACCTAAATGACATCGTAAGCTAAATTTGCTGCAAAATGGCCTATTTTATCAAAGATGACCTACACTTAGCTTAGTTAGCTCCTAAATGACATAGTAAGCTACATTAGCTCCAATATGGCCTATTTTATCAAAAATGCCCTATACTTAGCTTAGTTCTCTCCTAAATGACATGATAAGCTTACCTAGCTCCAAAATAACGTATTGTACCTAGCTTAGCTATTAAATGCCCTATACTTAGCTTAGTTAGCTCCAAAATGTTATAATAAGCATGGTTTGCTCCTAAATGACCCGTTTTTACCAAAGTTATCTCTAAAATGACATATAGTTAGCTTAGTTTCCTCCTGAATGACATAATAAGCTAAAATAGCTCCAAAATGGCCTATTTTATTAAAATGTCCTATACTTAGCTTAGTTTCATCCCAAATGACATAGTTAGCGAAAATAGCTCCCGAATGGGCTATTTAATCTAAAATGTCCTATACTTAGCATAGTTTCCTCCTAAATGACATACTATACTAAATTAGCTCCAAAATGGCCTATTTTATCAAAAATGTCCTATACTTAGCTTAGTTTCGTCCTAAATGACATAGTAAGCTAAATTTGCTCCAAAATGGCCTATTTTATCAAAAATGCCCTATACTTAGCTTAGTTCTCTCCTAAATGGCATAATAAGCATGGTTTGCTCCTAAATGACCCGTTTTTACCAAAGTTATCTCTAAAATGACATATAGTTAGCTTAGTTTCCTCCTAAATGACATAATAAGCTAAAATAGCTCCAAAATGGCCTACTTTATTAAAAATGTCCTATACTTAGCTTAGTTTCCTCCTAAATGACATAGTTAGCGAAAATAGCTCTAGAATGGGCTATTTAATCTAAAATGTCCTATACTTAGAATAGTTTCCTCCTAAATGACATAGTAAGCTAGATTAGCTCCAAAATGGCCTATTTTATCAAAAATGCCCTCTACTTAGCTTAGTTCTCTGCTAAATGACATAATAAGCTTACCTAGCTCGAAAATAACCTATTGTACCTAGCTTAGCTATTAAATGCCCTATACCTAGCTTACTGAGCTACAAAATTGCATAAGAAGCATGGTTAGCTCACAAATGACCTGTTTTTACCAAAGTTACCTTTAAAATGACATATTGTTAGCTTAGTTTCCTCCTAAGTGACATAGTAAGCTAAAATAGTTCCAAAATGGCCTATTTTATAAAAAATGTCCTATACTTAGCTTAGTTTCCTCCTAAATGACATAGTAAGCGAAAATAGCTCCAAAATGGGTTATTTAATCTAAAATGTCCTATACTTGGCTTAGTTTCCCCTAAATGACATAGTAAGCTAGACTAACTGCAAAATGGCCTATTTTATCTAGAATGCCCTATACTTCACTTAGTTCTCTTGTAAATGACATAATAAGCTTACCTAGCTCCAAAATGACCTTTTGTACCTATCTTAGCTATTAAGTGCCCTATACTTAGCTTAGTTAGCTCCAAAATGGCATACTAAGCATAGTTAGCTCGTAAATGACTTGTTTCTACCTAAGTTAACTCTAAAATGACATATAGTGTGCTTCCTTCCTCCTAAATGACATAGTAAGCTAAAATAGGTCCAAAATGGCATATTTTATCAAAAAAGTCCTATACTTAGCTTAGTTTCCACCTGAATGACATCGTAAGCTAAATTAGCTCCAAAATGGCCTATTTTATCAAAGATGACCTATACTTAGCTTAGTTAGCTCCTATATGACATAGTAAGCTAAAATAACTCCAAAATGGCCTATTTTATCAAAAAAGTCCTATACTCAGCTTAGTTTCCCTCCTAAATGACATAATAAGCAAAATTAGGTCCAAAATGGCCTATTTATAAGGAATGCCCTATACTTAGTTTAGTTCTCTCCTAAATGACATAATAAGCTTACCTAGCTCCAAAAATAACCTATTGTACCTATCTTAGCTATTAACTACCCTATACCTAGCTTAGTTAGCTACAAAATAGCATAATAAGCATGGTTAGCTCCTAAATGACCTGTTTTTTCCAAAGTTACCTCTAAAATGACATATAGTTAGCTTAGTTTCCTCCTAAATGGCATAATAGCTAAAATAGTTCCAAAATGGCCTATTTTATAAAAAAATGTCCTATACTTAGCTTAGTTTCCTCCTAAATGACATAGTAAGCGAAAATAGTTCCAAAATGGGTTATTTAATCTCAAATGTCCTATACTTAGCTTAGTTTCCTCCTAAATGACATAGTAAGCTAGACTAGCTCCAAAACGGCCTATTTAATCTAAAATGCCCTATAGTTCGCTTAGTTCTCTCCTAATTGACATAATAGATTACGTGGGTCCAAAATGATCTATTGTACCTAACTTAGCTATTAAATGCCCTATACTTAGCTTAGTTAGCTCCAAAATGGCATTATAAGCATAGTTAGCTCGTAAATGACTTCTCTTTACATAAGTTAGCTCTAAAATGACATATAGTTTGCTTAGTTTCCTCCTAAATGACATAGTAATCTAAAATAGCTCCAAAATTGCCTATTTTATCAAAAAAATCCTATACTTAGCTTAGTTTCCACCTAAATGACATCGTAAGCTAAATTTGCTGCAAAATGGCCTATTTATCAAAGATGATCTACACTTAGCTTAGTTAGCTCCTAAATGACATAGTAAGCTACATTAGCTCCAATATGGCCTATTTTATCAAAAATGCCCTATACTTAGCTTAGTTCTCTCCTAAATGACATGATAAGCTTACCTAGCTCCAAAATAACGTATTGTACCTAGCTTAGCTATTAAATGCCCTATACTTAGCTTAGTTAGCTCCAAAATGTTATAATAAGCATGGTTTGCTCCTAAATGACCCGTTTTTACCAAAGTTATCTCTAAAATGACATATAGTTAGCTTAGTTTCCTCCTGAATGACATAATAAGCTAAAATAGCTCCAAAATGGCCTATTTTATTAAAATGTCCTATACTTAGCTTAGTTTCATCCCAAATGACATAGTTAGCGAAAATAGCTCCCGAATGGGCTATTTAATCTAAAATGTCCTATACTTAGCATAGTTTCCTCCTAAATGACATAGTATACTAAATTAGCTCCAAAATGGCCTATTTTATCAAAAATGTCCTATACTTTGCTTAGTTTCGTCCTAAATGACATAGTAAGCTAAATTTTCTACAAAATGGCCTATTTTATCAAAAATGCCCTATACTTAGCTTAGTTCTCTCCTAAATGGCATAATAAGCATGGTTTGCTCCTAAATGACCCGTTTTTACCAAAGTTAGCTCTAAAATGACATATAGTTAGCTTAGTTTCCTCCTAAATGACATAATAAGTTAAAATATCTCCAAAATGGCCTATTTTATTAAAAATGTCCTATACTTATCTTAGTTTCCTCCTAAATGACATAGTAAGCGAAAATAGCTCCAGAATGGGCAATTTCATCTAAAATGTCCTATACTTAGCATAGTTTCCTCCTAAATGACATAGTAAGTTAAATTAGCTCCAAAATGGCCTATTTTATCAAAAATGTCCTATACTTAGCTTAGTTTTCTCCTAAATGACATAGTAAGCTAAATTAGCTCGAAAATAGCCCATTGTATCAAAAATGCCCTATACTTAGCTTAGTTAGCTCCAAAGTGGCATAATTAGTATAGTTAGCTCTCTAATGACATATAGTTAGCTTAGTTTCCTCCTAAATTACATAGTAAGCTAAAATAACTCCAAAATGTCTTATTTTATTTAAAAAGTCCTATACTTAGCTTAGTTTCCTCCTAAATGACATAATAAGCTTGATTAGCTCCAAAATGGACTATTTTATAAAAAATGCGCTATACTTAGCTTAGTTCTCTCCTAAATGACATAATAAGCTTACCTACCTCCAAAATAACCTATTGTACCTATCTTAGCCATTAAATGCCCTATACCTAGCTTTGTGAGCTACAAAATTGCATAAGAAGCATGGTTACCTCGCAAATTCCCTATACATAATGTAGTTAGCTCAAGAATGGCATAATTACTATACTTAGCTCTAAAGTGACATATAGTTAGCTTAGTTTCCTCCTAAGTGACATAGTAAGCTAAAATCGTTCCAAAATGGCCTATTTTATAAGAAATGTCCTATACTTAGCTTAGTTTCCTCCTGAATGACATAGTAAGCGAAAATAGCTCCGAAATGGGTTATTTAATCTAAAATGTCCTATACTTAGCTTATTTCCCCCTAAATAACATAGTAAGCTAGACTAGCTCCAAAATGGCCTATTTTATCTAAAATGCCCTATACTTCACTTAGTTCTCTTGTAAATGACATAATAAGCTTACCTAGCTCAAAAATTACCTATTGTACCTATCTTAGCTATTAAATGCCCTATACTTAGCTTAGTTAGCTCCAAAATGGCACAATAAGCCTAGTTAGCTCGTAAATGACTTGGTTTTACCTAAGTTAACTCTAAAATGACATATAGTTTGCTTAGTTCCTCCCAAATGACATAGTAAGCTAAAATAGCTCCAAAATGGCATATTTTATCAAAAAAAGGTCCTATACTTAGCTTAGTTTCCACCTAAATGACATCGTAAGCTAAATTTGCTCCCAAATGGCCTATTTTATCAAAGATGACCTATACTCAGCTTAGTTAGCTCCTAAATGATATAGTAAGCTACATTAGCTCCAATATGGCCTATTTCATCAAAAATGCCCTATACTTAGCTTAGTTCTCTTCTAAATGACATAATAAGCTTACCTAGGTCGAAAATAACCTATTGTACCTAGGTTAGCTATTAAATGCCCTATACTTAGCTAAGTTAGCTCTAAGATGACATATAGTTTGCTTAGTTTCCTCCTAAATGACATAGTAAGCTATTATAGCTCCAAAATGGCATATTTTATCAAAAAAGTCCTATACTTAGCTTAGTTTCCACCTAAATTACATCGTAAGCTAAATTAGCTCCAAAATGGCCTATTTTATTAAAGATTACCTATACTTACCTTAGTTAGCTCCTAAATGACATAGTAAGCTAAATTAGCTCCAATATGGCCTATTTTATCAAAAATTCCCTATACTTAGCTTAGTTCTCTCCTAAATGACATAATAAGCTTACCTAGCTCCAAAATAACCTATTGTACCTAGCTTAGCTATTGAATGCCCCATACTTAGCTAAGTTAGCTCTAAAATGACATATAGTTTGCTTAGTTTCCTCCTAAATGACATAGTAATCTAAACTAGCTCCAAAATGGGATATTTTATCAATAAAAGTCCTATACTTAGCTTAGTTTCCACCTAAATGACATCGTAAGCTAAATTAGCTCCAAAATGGCCTATTTTATCAAAGATGACCTATACTTAGCATAGTTAGCTCCTAAATGACATAGTAAGCTACATTAGCTCCAATATGGCCTATTTTATCAAAAATGCCCTATACTTAGCTTAGTTCTCTCCTAAATGACATAATAAGCTTACCTAGCTCTAAAATAACCTATTGTACCTACCTTAGCTATTAAATGCCCTATACTTAGCTTAGTTAGCTCCAAAATGGCATAATAAGCATGGTTTGCTCCTAAATGACCCGTTTTTACAAAAGTTATCTCTAAAATGACATATAGTTAGCTTAGTTTCCTCCTGAATGACATAATAAGCTAAAATAGCTCCGAAATGGCCTATTTTATTAAAATGTCCTATACTTAGGTTAGTTTCATCCGGAATGACATAGTTAGCGAAAATAGCTCCCGAATGGGCTATTTAATCTAAAATGTCCTATACTTAGCATAGTTTCCTCCTAAATGACATAGTATACTAAATTAGCTCCAAAATGGCCTATTTTATCAAAAATGTCCTATACTTAGCTTAGTTTCGTCCTAAATGACATAGTAAGCTAAATTTTCTCCAAAATGGCCTATTTTATCAAAAATGCCCTATACTTAGCTTAGTTCTCTCCTAAATGGCATAATAAGCATGGTTTGCTCCTAAATGACCCGTTTTTACCAAAGTTAGCTCTAAAATGACATATAGTTAGCTTAGTTTCCTCCTAAATGACATAATAAGTTAAAATATCTCCAAAATGGCCTATTTTATTAAAAATGTCCTATACTTAGCTTAGTTTCCTCCTAAATGACATAGTAAGCGAAAATAGCTCCAGAATGGGCAATTTCATCTAAAATGTCCTATACTTAGCATAGTTTCCTCCTAAATGACATAATAAGCTAAATTAGCTCCAAAATGGCCTATTTTATCAAAAATGTCCTATACTTAGCTTAGTTTTCTCCTAAATGACATAGTAAGCTGAATTAGCTCGAAAATAGCCCATTGTATCAAAAATGCCCTATACTTAGCTTAGTTAGCTCCAAAGTGGCATAATTAGTATAGTTAGCTCTATAATGACATATAGTTAGCTTAGTTTCCTCCTAAATTACATAGTAAGCTAAAATAACTCCAAAATGTCTTATTTTATTTAAAAAGTCCTATACTTAGCTTAGTTTCCTCCTAAATGACCTAGTAAGCTTGATTAGCTCCAAAATGGACTATTTTATAAAAAATGCGCTATACTTAGCTTAGTTCTCTCCTAAATGACATAATAAGCTTACCTACCTCCAAAATAACCTATTGTACCTAGCTTAGCCATTAAATGCCCTATACCTAGCTTTGTGAGCTACAAAATTGCATAAGAAGCATGGTTACCTCGCAAATTCCCTATACATAATGTAGTTAGCTCAAGAATGGCATAATTACTATAGTTAGCTCTAAAGTGACATATAGTTAGCTTAGTTTCCTCCTAGGTGACATAGTAAGCTAAAATCGTTCCAAAATGGCCTATTTTATAACAAATGTCCTATACTTAGCTTAGTTTCCTCCTGAATGACATAGTAAGCGAAAATAGCTCCGAAATGGGTTATTTAATCTAAAATGTCCTATACTTAGCTTATTTCCCCCTAAATAACTTAGTAAGCTAGACTAGCTCCAAAATGGCCTATTTCATCAAAAATGCCCTATACTTAGCTTAGTTCTCTTCTAAATGACATAATAAGCTTACCTAGGTCGAAAATAACCTATTATACCTAGGTTAGCTATTAAATGCCCTATACTTAGCTAAGTTAGCTCTAAGATGACATATAGTTTGCTTAGTTTCCTCCTAAATGACATAGTAAGCTATTATAGCTCCGAAATGGCATATTTTATCAAAAAAGTCCTATACTTAGCTTAGTTTCCACCTAAATTACATCGTAAGCTAAATTAGCTCCAAAATGGCCTATTTTATTAAAGATTACCTATACTTAGCTTAGTTAGCTCCTAAATGACATAGTAAGCTAAATTAGCTCCAATATGGCCTATTTTATCAAAAATGCCCTATACTTAGCTTAGTTCTCTCCTAAATGACATAATAAGCTTACCTAGCTCCAAAATAACCTATTGTACCTAGCTTAGCTATTGAATGCCCCATACTTAGCTAAGTTAGCTCTAAAATGACATATAGTTTGCTTAGTTTCCTCCTAAATGACATAGTAATCTAAACTAGCTCCAAAATGGGATATTTTATCAATAAAAGTCCTCTACTTAGCTTAGTTTCCACCTAAATGACATCGTAAGCTAAATTAGCTCCAAAATGGCCTATTTTATCAAAGATGACCTATACTTAGCATAGTTAGCTCCTAAATGACATAGTAAGCTACATTAGCTCCAATATGGCCTATTTTATCAAAAACGCCCTATACTTAGCTTAGTTCTCTCCTAAATGACATAATAAGCTTACCTAGCTCTAAAATAACCTATTGTACCTAGCTTAGCTCTTAAATGCCCTATACTTAGCTTAGTTAGCTCCAAAATGGCATAATAAGCATGGTTTGCTCCTAAATGACCCGTTTTTACAAAAGTTATCTCTAAAATGACATATAGTTAGCTTAGTTTCCTCCTGAATGACATAATAAGCTAAAATAGCTCCGAAATGGCCTATTTTATTAAAATGTCCTATACTTAGGTTAGTTTCATCCGGAATGACATAGTTAGCGAAAATAGCTCCCGAATGGGCTATTTAATCTAAAATGTCCTATACTTAGCATAGTTTCCTCCTAAATGACATAGTATACTAAATTAGCTCCAAAATGGCCTATTTTATCAAAAATGTCCTATACTTAGCTTAGTTTCGTCCTAAATGACATAGTAAGCTAAATTTTCTCCAAAATGGCCTATTTTATCAAAAATGCCCTATACTTAGCTTAGTTCTCTCCTAAATGGCATAATAAGCATGGTTTGCTCCTAAATGACCCGTTTTTACCAAAGTTAGCTCTAAAATGACATATAGTTAGCTTAGTTTCCTCCTAAATGACATAATAAGTTAAAATATCTCCAAAATGGCCTATTTTATTAAAAATGTCCTATACTTAGCTTAGTTTCCTCCTAAATGACATAGTAAGCGAAAATAGCTCCAGAATGGGCAATTTCATCTAAAATGTCCTATACTTAGCATAGTTTCCTCCCAAATGACATAGTAAGCTAAATTAGCTCCAAAATGGCCTATTTTATCAAAAATGTCCTATACTTAGCTTAGTTTTCTCCTAAATGACATAGTAAGCTAAATTAGCTCAAAAATAGCCCATTGTATCAAAAATGCCCTATACTTAGCTTAGTTAGCTCCAAAGTGGCATAATTAGTATAGTTAGCTCTATAATGACATATAGTTAGCTTAGTTTCCTCCTAAATTACATAGTAAGCTAAAATAACTCCAAAATGTCTTATTTTATTTAAAAAGTCCTATACTTAGCTTAGTTTCCTCCTAAATGACATAGTAAGCTTGATTAGCTCCAAAATGGACTATTTTATAAAAAATTCGCTATACTTAGCTTAGTTCTCTCCTAAATGACATAATAAGCTTACCTACCTCCAAAATAACCTATTGTACCTAGCTTAGCCATTAAATGCCCTATACCTAGCTTTGTGAGCTACAAAATTGCATAAGAAGCATGGTTACCTCGCAAATTCCCTATACATAATGTAGTTAGCTCAAGAATGGCATAATTAATATAGTTAGCTCTAAAGTGACATATAGTTAGCTTAGTTTCCTCCTAAGTGACATAGTAAGCTAAAATCGTTCCAAAATGGCCTATTTTATAACAAATGTCCTATACTTAGCATAGTTTCCTCCTGAATGACATAGTAAGCGAAAATAGCTCCGAAATGGGTTATTTAATCTAAAATGTCCTATACTTAGCTTATTTCCCCCTAAATAACATAGTAAGCTAGACTAGCTCCAAAATGGCCTATTTTATCTAAAATGCCCTATACTTCACTTAGTTCTCTTGTAAATGACATAATAAGCTTACCTAGCTCAAAATTTACCTACTGTACCTTTCTTAGCTATTAAATGCCCTATACTTACCTTAGTTATCTCCAAAATGGCACAATAAGCCTAGTTAGCTCGTAAATGACTTGTTTTTACCTCAGTTAACTCTAAAATGACATATAGTTTGCTTAGTTCCTCCCAAATGACATAGTAAGCTAAAATAGCTCCAAAATGGCATATTTTATCAGAAAAAAAGTCCTATACTTAGCTTAGTTTCCACCTAAATGACATCGTAAGCTAAATTTGCTCCCAAATGGCCTATTTTATCAAAGATGACCTAAACTCAGCTTAGTTAGCTCCTAAATGATATAGTAAGCTACATTAGCTCCAATATGGCCTATTTCATCAAAAATGCCCTATACAGAGCTTAGTTCTCTCCTAAATGACATAATAAGCTTACCTAGGTCCAAAATAACCTATTGTACCTAGGTTAGCTATTAAATGCCCTATACTTAGCTAAGTTAGCTCTAAGATGACATATAGTTTGCTTAGTTTCCTCCTAAATGACATAGTAAGCTAAAATAGCTCCAAAATGGCATATTTTATCAAAAAAGTCCTATACTTAGCTTAGTTTCCACCTAAATTACATCGTAAGCTAAATTAGCTCCAAAATGGCCTATTTTATCAAAGATTACCTATACTTAGCTTAGTTAGCTCCTAAATGACATAGTAAGCTAAATTAGCTCCAATATGGCCTATTTTACCAAAAATGCCCTATACTTAGCTTAGTTCTCTCCTAAATGACATAATAAGCTTACCTAGCTCCAAAATAACCTACTGTACCTAGCTTAGCTATTCAATGCCCCATACTTAGCTAAGTTAGCTCTAAAATGACATATAGTTTGCTTAGTTTCCTCCTAAATGACATAGTAATCTAAAATAGCTCCAAAATGGGATATTTTATCAATAAAAGTCCTATACTTAGCTTAGTTTCCACCTAAATGACATCGTAAGCAAACTTAGCTCCAAAATGGCCTATTTTATCAAAGATGACCTATACATAGCTTAGTTAGCTCCTAAATGACATAGTAAGCTACATTAGCTCCAATATGGCCTATTTTATCAAAAATGCCCTATACTTAGCTTAGTTCTCTCCTAAATGACATGATAAGCTTACCTAGCTCCAAAATAACCTATTGTACCTAGCTTAGCTATTAAATGCCCTATACTTAGCTTAGTTAGCTCCAAAATGTTATAATAAGCATGGTTTGCTCCTAAATGACCCGTTTTTACCAAAGTTATCTCTAAAATGACATATAGTTAGCTTAGTTTCCTCCTGAATGACATAATAAGCTAAAATAGCTCCAAAATGGCCTATTTTATTAAAATGTCCTATATTTAGCTTAATTTCATCCCAAATGACATAGTTAGCGAAAATAGCTCCCGAATGGGCTATTTAATCTAAAATGTCCTATACTTACCATAGTTTCCTCCTAAATGACATAGTATACTAAATTAGCTCCAAAATGGCCTATTTTATCAAAAATGTCCTATACTTAGCTTAGTTTCCTCCTAAATGACATAGTAAGCTAAATTAGCTCCAAAATGGCCTATTTTATCAAAAATGTCCTATACTTAGCTTAGTTTTCTCCTAAATGACATAGTAAGCTAAATTAGCTCGAAAATAGCCCATTGTATCAAAAATGCCCTATACTTAGCTTAGTTAGCTCCAAAGTGGCATAATTAGTATAGTTAGCTCTATAATGACATATAGTTAGCTTAGTTTCCTCCTAAATTACATAGTAAGCTAAAATAACTCCAAAATGTCTTATTTTATTTAAAAAGTCCTATACTTAGCTTAGTTTCCTCCTAAATGACCTAGTAAGCTTGATTAGCTCCAAAATGGACTATTTTATAAAAAATGCGCTATACTTAGCTTAGTTCTCTCCTAAATGACATAATAAGCTTACCTACCTCCAAAATAACCTATTGTACCTAGCTTAGCCATTAAATGCCCTATACGTAGCTTTGTGAGCTACAAAATTGCATAAGAAGCATGGTTACCTCGCAAATTCCCTATACATAATGTAGTTAGCTCAAGAATGGCATAATTACTATAGTTAGCTCTAAAGTGACATATAGTTAGCTTAGTTTCCTCCTAGGTGACATAGTAAGCTAAAATCGTTCCAAAATGGCCTATTTTATAACAAATGTCCTATACTTAGCTTAGTTTCCTCCTGAATGACATAGTAAGCGAAAATAGCTCCGAAATGGGTTATTTAATCTAAAATGTCCTATACTTAGCTTATTTCCCCCTAAATAACTTAGTAAGCTAGACTAGCTCCAAAATGGCCTATTTCATCAAAAATGCCCTATACTTAGCTTAGTTCTCTTCTAAATGACATAATAAGCTTACCTAGGTCGAAAATACCTATTATACCTAGGTTAGCTATTAAATGCCCTATACTTAGCTAAGTTAGCTCTAAGATGACATATAGTTTGCTTAGTTTCCTCCTAAATGACATAGTAAGCTATTATAGCTCCGAAATGGCATATTTTATCAAAAAAGTCCTATACTTAGCTTAGTTTCCCACCTAAATTACATCGTAAGCTAAATTAGCTCCAAAATGGCCTATTTTATTAAAGATTACCTATACTTAGCTTAGTTAGCTCCTAAATGACATAGTAAGCTAAATTAGCTCCAATATGGCCTATTTTATCAAAAATGCCCTATACTTAGCTTAGTTCTCTCCTAAATGACATAATAAGCTTACCTAGCTCCAAAATAACCTATTGTACCTAGCTTAGCTATTGAATGCCCCATACTTAGCTAAGTTAGCTCTAAAATGACATATAGTTTGCTTAGTTTCCTCCTAAATGACATAGTAATCTAAACTAGCTCCAAAATGGGATATTTTATCAATAAAAGTCCTCTACTTAGCTTAGTTTCCACCTAAATGACATCGGTAGCTAAATTAGCTCCAAAATGGCCTATTTTATCAAAGATGACCTATACTTAGCATAGTTAGCTCCTAAATGACATAGTAAGCTACATTAGCTCCAATATGGCCTATTTTATCAAAAATGCCCTATACTTATCTTAGTTCTCTCCTAAATGACATAATAAGCTTACCTAGCTCTAAAATAACCTATTGTACCTAGCTTAGCTCTTAAATGCCCTATACTTAGCTTAGTTAGCTCCAAAATGGCATAATAAGCATGGTTTGCTCCTAAATGACCCGTTTTTACAAAAGTTATCTCTAAAATGACATATAGTTAGCTTAGTTTCCTCCTGAATGACATAATAAGCTAAAATAGCTCCGAAATGGCCTATTTTATTAAAATGTCCTATACTTAGGTTAGTTTCATCCGGAATGACATAGTTAGCGAAAATAGCTCCCGAATGGGCTATTTAATCTAAAATGTCCTATAGTTAGCATAGTTTCCTCCTAAATGACATAGTATACTAAATTAGCTCCAAAATGGCCTATTTTATCAAAAATGTCCTATACTTAGCTTAGTTTCGTCCTAAATGACATAGTAAGCTAAATTTTCTCCAAAATGGCCTATTTATATCAAAAATGCCCTATACTTAGCTTAGTTCTCTCCTAAATGGCATAATAAGCATGGTTTGCTCCTAAATGACCCGTTTTTACCAAAGTTAGCTCTAAAATGACATATAGTTAGCTTAGTTTCCTCCTAAATGACATAATAAGTTAAAATATCTCCAAAATGGCCTATTTTATTAAAAATGTCCTATACTTAGCTTAGTTTCCTCCTAAATGACATAGTAAGCGAAAATAGTTAGCTTAGTTTCCTCCTAAATGACATAATAAGTTAAAATATCTCCAAAATGGCCTATTTCATCAAAAATGACCTATACTTAGCTTAGTTCTCTTCTAAATGACATAATAAGCTTACCTAGCTCGAAAATAACCTATTGTACCTAGCTTAGCTATTAAATGCCCTATACCTAGCTTACTGAGCTACAAAATTGCATAAGAAGCATGGTTAGCTCACAAATGACCTGTTTTTACCAAAGTTACCTTTAAAATGACATATTGTTAGCTTAGTTTCCTCCTAAGTGACATAGTAAGCTAAAATAGTTCCAAAATGGCCTATTTTATAAAAAATGTCCTATACTTAGCTTAGTTTCCTCCTAAATGACATAGTAAGCGAAAATAGCTCCAAAATGGTTATTTAATCTAAAATGTCCTATACTTGGCTTAGTTTCCCCTAAATGACATAGTAAGCTAGACTAACTGCAAATGGCCTATTTTATCTAGAATGCCCTATACTTCACTTAGTTCTCTTGTAAATGACATAATAAGCTTACCTAGCTCCAAAATGACCTTTTGTACCTATCTTAGCTATTAAGTGCCCTATACTTAGCTTAGTTAGCTCCAAATGGCATACTAAGCATAGTTAGCTCGTAAATGACTTGTTTCTACCTAAGTTAACTCTAAAATGACATATAGTGTGCTTCCTTCCTCCTAAATGACATAGTAAGCTAAAATAGGTCCAAAATGGCATATTTTATCAAAAAAGTCCTATACTTAGCTTAGTTTCCACCTGAATGACATCGTAAGCTAAATTAGCTCCAAAATGGCCTATTTTATCAAAGATGACCTATACTTAGCTTAGTTAGCTCCTAAATGACATAGTAAGCTAAAATAACTCCAAAATGGCCTATTTTATCAAAAAAGTCCTATACTCAGCTTAGTTTCCTCCTAAATGACATAATAAGCAAAATTAGGTCCAAAATGGCCTATTTTATAAGGAATGCCC
Organism: Hordeum marinum; assembly: GCA_022496015.1. NCBI lineage: Eukaryota > Viridiplantae > Streptophyta > Magnoliopsida > Poales > Poaceae > Hordeum > Hordeum marinum. Next base: position 35,491 of record JAAAWK010000365.1, on the reverse strand, counting down.
TATACTTAGTTTAGTTCTCTCCTAAATGACATAATAAGCTTACCTAGCTCCAAAAATAACCTATTGTACCTATCTTAGCTATTAACTACCCTATACCTAGCTTAGTTAGCTACAAAATAGCATAATAAGCATGGTTAGCTCCTAAATGACCTGTTTTTTCCAAAGTTACCTCTAAAATGACATATAGTTAGCTTAGTTTCCTCCTAAATGGCATAATAAGCTAAAATAGTTCCAAAATGGCCTATTTTATAAAAAATGTCCTATACTTAGCTTAGTTTCCTCCTAAATGACATAGTAAGCGAAAATAGTTCCAAAATGGGTTATTTAATCTCAAATGTCCTATACTTAGCTTAGTTTCCTCCTAAATGACATAGTAAGCTAGACTAGCTCCAAAACGGCCTATTTAATCTAAAATGCCCTATAGTTCGCTTAGTTCTCTCCTAATTGACATAATAAGATTACGTGGGTCCAAAATGATCTATTGTACCTAACTTAGCTATTAAATGCCCTATACTTAGCTTAGTTAGCTCCAAAATGGCATTATAAGCATAGTTAGCTCGTAAATGACTTCTCTTTACATAAGTTAGCTCTAAAATGACATATAGTTTGCTTAGTTTCCTCCTAAATGACATAGTAATCTAAAATAGCTCCAAAATTGCCTATTTTATCAAAAAAATCCTATACTTAGCTTAGTTTCCACCTAAATGACATCGTAAGCTAAATTTGCTGCAAAATGGCCTATTTTATCAAAGATGATCTACACTTAGCTTAGTTAGCTCCTAAATGACATAGTAAGCTACATTAGCTCCAATATGGCCTATTTTATCAAAAATGCCCTATACTTAGCTTAGTTCTCTCCTAAATGACATGATAAGCTTACCTAGCTCCAAAATAACGTATTGTACCTAGCTTAGCTATTAAATGCCCTATACTTAGCTTAGTTAGCTCCAAAATGTTATAATAAGCATGGTTTGCTCCTAAATGACCCGTTTTTACCAAAGTTATCTCTAAAATGACATATAGTTAGCTTAGTTTCCTCCTGAATGACATAATAAGCTAAAATAGCTCCAAAATGGCCTATTTTATTAAAATGTCCTATACTTAGGCTTAGTTTCATCCCAAATGACATAGTTAGCGAAAATAGCTCCCGAATGGGCTATTTAATCTAAAATGTCCTATACTTAGCATAGTTTCCTCCTAAATGACATAGTATACTAAATTAGCTCCAAAATGGCCTATTTTATCAAAAATGTCCTATACTTTGCTTAGTTTCGTCCTAAATGACATAGTAAGCTAAATTTTCTACAAAATGGCCTATTTTATCAAAAATGCCCTATACTTAGCTTAGTTCTCTCCTAAATGGCATAATAAGCATGGTTTGCTCCTAAATGACCCGTTTTACCAAAGTTTAGCTCTAAAATGACATATAGTTAGCTTAGTTTCCTCCTAAATGACATAATAAGTTAAAATATCTCCAAAATGGCCTATTTTATTAAAAATGTCCTATACTTATCTTAGTTTCCCTCCTAAATGACATAGTAAGCGAAAATAGCTCCAGAATGGGCAATTTCATCTAAAATGTCCTATACTTAGCATAGTTTCCTCCTAAATGACATAGTAAGTTAAATTAGCTCCAAAATGGCCTATTTTATCAAAAATGTCCTATACTTAGCTTAGTTTTCTCCTAAATGACATAGTAAGCTAAATTAGCTCGAAAATAGCCCATTGTATCAAAAATGCCCTATACTTAGCTTAGTTAGCTCCAAAGTGGCATAATTAGTATAGTTAGCTCTCTAATGACATATAGTTAGCTTAGTTTCCTCCTAAATTACATAGTAAGCTAAAATAACTCCAAAATGTCTTATTTATTTAAAAAGTCCTATACTTAGCTTAGTTTCCTCCTAAATGACATAGATAAGCTTGATTAGCTCCAAAATGGACTATTTTATAAAAAATGCGCTATACTTAGCTTAGTTCTCTCCTAAATGACATAATAAGCTTACCTACCTCCAAAATAACCTATTGTACCTAGCTTAGCCATTAAATGCCCTATACCTAGCTTTGTGAGCTACAAAATTGCATAAGAAGCATGGTTACCTCGCAAATTCCCTATACATAATGTAGTTAGCTCAAGAATGGCATAATTAACTATAGTTAGCTCTAAAGTGACATATAGTTAGCTTAGTTTCCTCCTAAGTGACATAGTAAGCTAAAATCGTTCCAAAATGGCCTATTTTATAACAAATGTCCTATACTTAGCATTAGTTTCCTCCTGAATGACATAGTAAGCGAAAATAGCTCCGAAATGGGTTATTTAATCTAAAATGTCCTATACTTAGCTTATTTCCCCCTAAATAACATAGTAAGCTAGACTAGCTCCAAAATGGCCTATTTTATCTAAAATGCCCTATACTTCACTTAGTTCTCTTGTAAATGACATAATAAGCTTACCTAGCTCAAAATTTACCTAGTGTACCTTTCTTAGCTATTAAATGCCCTATACTTACCTTAGTTATCTCCAAAATGGCACAATAAGCCTAGTTAGCTCGTAAATGACTTGTTTTTACCTCAGTTAACTCTAAAATGACATATAGTTTGCTTAGTTCCTCCCAAATGACATAGTAAGCTAAAATAGCTCCAAAATGGCATATTTTATCAGAAAAAAAGTCCTATACTTAGCTTAGTTTCCACCTAAATGACATCGTAAGCTAAATTTGCTCCCAAATGGCCTATTTTATCAAAGATGACCTATACTCAGCTTAGTTAGCTCCTAAATGATATAGTAAGCTACATTAGCTCCAATATGGCCTATTTCATCAAAAATGCCCTATACTTAGCTTAGTTCTCTCCTAAATGACATAATAAGCTTACCTAGGTCCAAAATAACCTATTGTACCTAGGTTAGCTATTAAATGCCCTATACTTAGCTAAGTTAGCTCTAAGATGACATATAGTTTGCTTAGTTTCCTCCTAAATGACATAGTAAGCTATTATAGCTCCAAAATGGCATATTTTATCAAAAAAGTCCTATACTTAGCTTAGTTTCCACCTAAATTACATCGTAAGCTAAATTAGCTCCAAAATGGCCTATTTTATTAAAGATTACCTATACTTAGCTTAGTTAGCTCCTAAATGACATAGTAAGCTAAATTAGCTCCAATATGGCCTATTTTATCAAAAATGCCCTATACTTAGCTTAGTTCTCTCCTAAATGACATAATAAGCTTACCTAGCTCCAAAATAACCTATTGTACCTAGCTTAGCTATTGAATGCCCCATACTTAGCTAAGTTAGCTCTAAAATGACATATAGTTTGCTTAGTTTCCTCCTAAATGACATAGTAATCTAAACTAGCTCCAAAATGGGATATTTTATCAATAAAAGTCCTATACTTAGCTTAGTTTCCACCTAAATGACATCGTAAGCTAAATTAGCTCCAAAATGGCCTATTTTATCAAAGATGACCTATACTTAGCATAGTTAGCTCCTAAATGACATAGTAAGCTACATTAGCTCCAATATGGCCTATTTTATCAAAAATGCCCTATACTTAGCTTAGTTCTCTCCTAAATGACATAATAAGCTTACCTAGCTCTAAAATAACCTATTGTACCTAGCTTAGCTATTAAATGCCCTATACTTAGCTTAGTTAGCTCCAAAATGGCATAATAAGCATGGTTTGCTCCTAAATGACCCGTTTTTACAAAAGTTATCTCTAAAATGACATATAGTTAGCTTAGTTTCCTCCTGAATGACATAATAAGCTAAAATAGCTCCGAAATGGCCTATTTTATTAAAATGTCCTATACTTAGGTTAGTTTCATCCGGAATGACATAGTTAGCGAAAATAGCTCCCGAATGGGCTATTTAATCTAAAATGTCCTATAGTTAGCATAGTTTCCTCCTAAATGACATAGTATACTAAATTAGCTCCAAAATGGCCTATTTTATCAAAAATGTCCTATACTTAGCTTAGTTTCGTCCTAAATGACATAGTAAGCTAAATTTTCTCCAAAATGGCCTATTTTATCAAAAATGCCCTATACTTAGCTTAGTTCTCTCCTAAATGGCATAATAAGCATGGTTTGCTCCTAAATGACCCGTTTTTACCAAAGTTAGCTCTAAAATGACATATAGTTAGCTTAGTTTCCTCCTAAATGACATAATAAGTTAAAATATCTCCAAAATGGCCTATTTTATTAAAAATGTCCTATACTTAGCTTAGTTTCCTCCTAAATGACATAGTAAGCGAAAATAGCTCCAGAATGGGCAATTTCATCTAAAATGTCCTATACTTAGCATAGTTTCCTCCCAAATGACATAGTAAGCTAAATTAGCTCCAAAATGGCCTATTTTATCAAAAATGTCCTATACTTAGCTTAGTTTTCTCCTAAATGACATAGTAAGCTAAATTAGCTCAAAAATAGCCCATTGTATAAAAAATGCCCTATACTTAGCTTAGTTAGCTCCAAAGTGGCATAATTAGTATAGTTAGCTCTATAATGACATATAGTTAGCTTAGTTTCCTCCTAAATTACATAGTAAGCTAAAATAACTCCAAAATGTCTTATTTTATTTAAAAAGTCCTATACTTAGCTTAGTTTCCTCCTAAATGACATAGTAAGCTTGATTAGCTCCAAAATGGACTATTTTATAAAAAATTCGCTATACTTAGCTTAGTTCTCTCCTAAATGACATAATAAGCTTACCTACCTCCAAAATAACCTATTGTACCTAGCTTAGCCATTAAATGCCCTATACCTAGCTTTGTGAGCTACAAAATTGCATAAGAAGCATGGTTACCTCGCAAATTCCCTATACATAATGTAGTTAGCTCAAGAATGGCATAATTAATATAGTTAGCTCTAAAGTGACATATAGTTAGCTTAGTTTCCTCCTAAGTGACATAGTAAGCTAAAATCGTTCCAAAATGGCCTATTTTATAACAAATGTCCTATACTTAGCATAGTTTCCTCCTGAATGACATAGTAAGCGAAAATAGCTCCGAAATGGGTTATTTAATCTAAAATGTCCTATACTTAGCTTATTTCCCCCTAAATAACATAGTAAGCTAGACTAGCTCCAAAATGGCCTATTTTATCTAAAATGCCCTATACTTCACTTAGTTCTCTTGTAAATGACATAATAAGCTTACCTAGCTCAAAATTTACCTAGTGTACCTTTCTTAGCTATTAAATGCCCTATACTTACCTTAGTTATCTCCAAAATGGCACAATAAGCCTAGTTAGCTCGTAAATGACTTGTTTTTACCTCAGTTAACTCTAAAATGACATATAGTTTGCTTAGTTCCTCCCAAATGACATAGTAAGCTAAAATAGCTCCAAAATGGCATATTTTATCAGAAAAAAAGTCCTATACTTAGCTTAGTTTCCACCTAAATGACATCGTAAGCTAAATTTGCTCCCAAATGGCCTATTTTATCAAAGATGACCTAAACTCAGCTTAGTTAGCTCCTAAATGATATAGTAAGCTACATTAGCTCCAATATGGCCTATTTCATCAAAAATGCCCTATACAGAGCTTAGTTCTCTCCTAAATGACATAATAAGCTTACCTAGGTCCAAAATAACCTATTGTACCTAGGTTAGCTATTAAATGCCCTATACTTAGCTAAGTTAGCTCTAAGATGACATATAGTTTGCTTAGTTTCCTCCTAAATGACATAGTAAGCTAAAATAGCTCCAAAATGGCATATTTTATCAAAAAAGTCCTATACTTAGCTTAGTTTCCACCTAAATTACATCGTAAGCTAAATTAGCTCCAAAATGGCCTATTTTATCAAAGATTACCTATACTTAGCTTAGTTAGCTCCTAAATGACATAGTAAGCTAAATTAGCTCCAATATGGCCTATTTTACCAAAAATGCCCTATACTTAGCTTAGTTCTCTCCTAAATGACATAATAAGCTTACCTAGCTCCAAAATAACCTACTGTACCTAGCTTAGCTATTCAATGCCCCATACTTAGCTAAGTTAGCTCTAAAATGACATATAGTTTGCTTAGTTTCCTCCTAAATGACATAGTAATCTAAAATAGCTCCAAAATGGGATATTTTATCAATAAAAGTCCTATACTTAGCTTAGTTTCCACCTAAATGACATCGTAAGCAAACTTAGCTCCAAAATGGCCTATTTTATCAAAGATGACCTATACATAGCTTAGTTAGCTCCTAAATGACATAGTAAGCTACATTAGCTCCAATATGGCCTATTTTATCAAAAATGCCCTATACTTAGCTTAGTTCTCTCCTAAATGACATGATAAGCTTACCTAGCTCCAAAATAACCTATTGTACCTAGCTTAGCTATTAAATGCCCTATACTTAGCTTAGTTAGCTCCAAAATGTTATAATAAGCATGGTTTGCTCCTAAATGACCCGTTTTTACCAAAGTTATCTCTAAAATGACATATAGTTAGCTTAGTTTCCTCCTGAATGACATAATAAGCTAAAATAGCTCCAAAATGGCCTATTTTATTAAAATGTCCTATATTTAGCTTAATTTCATCCCAAATGACATAGTTAGCGAAAATAGCTCCCGAATGGGCTATTTAATCTAAAATGTCCTATACTTACCATAGTTTCCTCCTAAATGACATAGTATACTAAATTAGCTCCAAAATGGCCTATTTTATCAAAAATGTCCTATACTTAGCTTAGTTTCCTCCTAAATGACATAGTAAGCTAAATTAGCTCCAAAATGGCCTATTTTATCAAAAATGTCCTATACTTAGCTTAGTTTCCTCCTAAATGACATAGTAAGCTAAATTAGCTTGGAAATGGCCCATTTTATCAAAAATACCCTGTACTTAGCTTAGTTAGCTCCAAAATGGCATAATTAGTATAGTTAGCTCTAGAATGACATATAGTTAGCTTAGTTTCCTCCTAAATTACATAGTAAGCTAAAATAACTCCGAAATAGCATATTTTATCAAAAAAGTCCTATACTTAGCTTAGTTTCCTCCTTAATGACATAGTAAGCTAGATTAGCTCCAAAATGGCCTATTTTATAAAAAATGCCCTATACTTAGCTTAGTTCTCTGCTAAATGACATAATAAGCTTTCCTAGCTCGAAAATAACCTATTGTACCTAGCTTAGCTATTAAATGCCCTATACCTAGCTTACTGAGCTACAAAATTGCATAAGAAGCATGGTTAGCTCGCAAATGACCTGTTTTTACCAAAGTTACCTCTAAAATGACATATTGTTAGCTTAGTTTCCTCCTAAGTGACATAGTAAGCTAAAATAGTTCCAAAATGGCCTATTTTATAAAAAATGTCCTATACTTAGCTTAGTTTCCTCCTAAATGACATAGTAAGCGAAAATAGCTCCAAAATGTCCTATACTTGGCTTAGTTTCCCCTAAATGACATAGTAAGTTAGACTAACTCCAAAATGGCCTATTTTATCTAGAATGCCCTATACTTCACTTAGTTCTCTTGTAAATGACATAATAAGCTTACCTAGCTCCAAAATGACCTTTTGTACCTATCTTAGCTATTAAGTGCCCTATACTTAGCTTAGTTAGCTCCAAAATGGCATACTAAGCATAGTTAGCTCGTAAATGACTTGTTTCTACCTAAGTTAACTCTAAAATGACATATAGTGTGCTTCCTTCCTCCTAAATGACATAGTAAGCTAAAATAGGTCCAAAATGGCATATTTTATCAAAAAAAGTCCTATACTTAGCTTAGTTTCCACCTGAATGACATCGTAAGCTAAATTAGCTCCAAAAAGGCCTATTTTATCAAAGATGACCTATACTTAGCTTAGTTAGCTCCTAAATGACATAGTAAGCTAAAATAACTCCAAAATGCCCTATTTTATCAAAAAAGTCCTATACTCAGCTTAGTTTCCTCCTAAATGACATAATAAGCAAAATTAGGTCCAAAATGGCCTATTTTATAAGGAATGCCCTATACTTAGTTTAGTTCTCTCCTAAATGACATAATAAGCTTACCTAGCTCCAAAAATAACCTATTGTACCTATCTTAGCTATTAGATGCCCTATACCTAGCTTAGTTAGCTACAAAATAGCATAATAAGCATGGTTAGCTCCTAAATGACCTGTTTTTTCCAAAGTTACCTCTAAAATGACATATAGTTAGCTTAGTTTCCTCCTAAATGGCATAATAAGCTAAAATAGTTCCAAAATGGCCTATTTTATAAAAAATGTCCTATACTTAGCTTAGTTTCCTCCTAAATGACATAGTAAGCGAAAATAGTTCCAAAATGGGTTATTTAATCTCAAATGTCCTATAGTTAGCTTAGTTTCCTCCTAAATGACATAGTAAGCTAGACTAGCTCCAAAACGGCCTATTTTATCTAAAATGCCCTATAGTTCGCTTAGTTCTCTCCTAATTGACATAATAAGATTACGTGGGTCCAAAATGATCTATTGTACCTAACTTAGCTATTAAATGCCCTATAGTTAGCTTAGTTAGCTCCAAAATGGCATTATAAGCATAGTTAGCTCGTAAATGACTTCTCTTTACATAAGTTAGCTCTAAAATGACACATAGTTTGCTTAGTTTCCTCCTAAATGACATAGTAATCTAAAATAGCTCCAAAATTGCCTATTTTATCAAACAAATCCTATACTTAGCTTAGTTTCCACCTAAATGACATCGTAAGCTAAATTTGCTGCAAAATGGCCTATTTTATCAAAGATGACCTACACTTAGCTTAGTTAGCTCCTAAATGACATAGTAAGCTACATTATCTCCAATATGGCCTATTTTATCAAAAATGCCCTATACTTAGCTTAGTTCTCTCCTAAATGACATGATAAGCTTACCTAGCTCCAAAATAACGTATTGTACCTAGCTTAGCTATTAAATGCCCTATACTTAGCTTAGTTAGCTCCAAAATGTTATAATAAGCATGGTTTGCTCCTAAATGACCCGTTTTTACCAAAGTTATCTCTAAAATGACATATAGTTAGCTTAGTTTCCTCCCGAATGACATAATAAGCTAAAATAGCTCCAAAATGGCCTATTTTATTAAAATGTCCTATACTTAGCTTAGTTTCATCCCAAATGACATAGTTAGCGAAAATAGCTCCCGAATGGGCTATTTAATCTAAAATGTCCTATACTTAGCATAGTTTCCTCCTAAATGACATAATATACTAAATTAGCTCCAAAATGGCCTATTTTATCAAAAATGTCCTATACTTAGCTTAGTTTCGTCCTAAATGACATAGTAAGCTAAATTTGCTCCAAAATGGCCTATTTTATCAAAAATGCCCTATACTTAGCTTAGTTCTCTCCTAAATGGCATAATAAGCATGGTTTGCTCCTAAATGACCCGTTTTTACCAAAGTTATCTCTAAAATGACATATAGTTAGCTTAGTTTCCTCCTAAATGACATAATAAGCTAAAATAGCTCCAAAATGGCCTATTTTATTAAAAATGTCCTATACTTAGCTTAGTTTCCTCCTAAATGACATAGTTAGCGAAAATAGCTCTAGAATGGGCTATTTAATCTAAAATGTCCTATACTTAGAATAGTTTCCTCCTAAATGACATAGTAAGCTAAATTAGCTCCAAAATGGCCTATTTTATCAAAAATGTCCTATACTTAGCTTAGTTTCCTCCTAAATGACATAGTAAGCTAAATTAGCTTGGAAATGGCCCATTTTATCAAAAATACCCTGTACTTAGCTTAGTTAGCTCCAAAATGGCATAATTAGTATAGTTAGCTCTAGAATGACATATAGTTAGCTTAGTTTCCTCCTAAATTACATAGTAAGCTAAAATAACTCTGAAATGGCATATTTTATCAAAAAAGTCCTATACTTAGCTTAGTTTCCTCCTTAATGACATAGTAAGCTAGATTAGCTCCAAAATGGCCTATTTTATCAAAAATGCCCTATACTTAGCTTAGTTCTCTGCTAAATGACATAATAAGCTTACCTAGCTCGAAAATAACCTATTGTACCTAGCTTAGCTATTAAATGCCCTATACCTAGCTTACTGAGCTACAAAATTGCATAAGAAGCATGGTTAGCTCGCAAATGACCTGTTTTTACCAAAGTTACCTCTAAAATGACATATTGTTAGCTTAGTTTCCTCCTAAGTGACATAGTAAGCTAAAATAGTTCCAAAATGGCCTATTTTATAAAAAATGTCCCATACTTAGCTTAGTTTCCTCCTAAATGACATAGTAAGCGAAAATAGCTCCAAAATGGGTAATTTAATCTAAAATGTCCTATACTTGGCTTAGTTTCCCCTAAATGACATAGTAAGCTAGACTAACTCCAAAATGGCCTATTTTATCTAAAATGCCCTATACTTCACTTAGTTCTCTTGTAAATGACATAATAAGCTTACCTAGCTCCAAAATGACCTTTTGTACCTATCTTAGCTATTAAGTGCCCTATACTTAGCTTAGTTAGCTCCAAAATGGCATAATAAGCATAGTTAGCTCGTAAATGACTTGTTTCTACCTAAGTTAACTCTAAAATGACATATAGTGTGCTTCCTTCCTCCTAAATGACATAGTAAGCTAAAATAGGTCCAAAATGGCATATTTTATCAAAAAAAGTCCTATACTTAGCTTAGTTTCCACCTGAATGACATCGTAAGCTAAATTAGCTCCAAAATGGCCTATTTTATCAAAGATGACCTATACTTAGCTTAGTTAGCTCCTAAATGACATAGTAAGCTAAAATAACTCCAAAATCGCCTATTTGATCAAAAAAGTCCTATACTCAGCTTAGTTTCCTCCTAAATGACATAATAAGCAAAATTAGGTCCAAAATGGCCAATTTTATAAGGAATGCCCTATACTTAGTTTAGTTCTCTCCTAAATGACATAATAAGCTTACCTAGCTCCAAAAAGAACCTATTGTACCTATCTTAGCTATTAACTGCCCTATACCTAGCTTAGTTAGCTACAAAATGGCATAATAAGCATGGTTAGCTCCTAAATGACCTGTTTTTTCCAAAGTTACCTTAAAATGACATATAGTTAGCTTAGTTTCCTCCTAAATGGCATAATAAGCTAAAATAGTTCCAAAATGGCCTATTTTATAAAAAATGTCCTATACTTAGCTTAGTTTCCTCCTAAATGACATAGTAAGCGAAAATAGTTCCAAAATGGGTTATTTAATCTCAAATGTCCTATACTTAGCTTAGTTTCCTCCTAAATGACATAGTAAGCTAGACTAGCTCCAAAATGGCCTATTTTATCTAAAATGCCCTATAGTTCGCTTAGTTCTCTCCTAATTGACATAATAAGATTACGTGGCTCCAAATGATCTATTGTACCTAACTTAGCTATTAAATGCCCTATAGTTAGCTTAGTTAGCTCCAAAATGGCATAATAAGCATAGTTAGCTCGTAAATGACTTCTCTTTACATAAGATAGCTCTAAAATGACATATAGTTTGCTTAGTTTCCTCCTAAATGACATAGTAAGCTAAAATAGCTCCAAAATAGCCTATTTTATCAAAAAAATCCTATACTTAGCTTAGTTTCCACCTAAATGACATCGTAAGCTAAATTTGCTGCAAAATGGCCTATTTTATGAAAGATGACCTACACTTAGCTTAGTTAGCTCCTAAATGACATAGTAAGCTAAATTAGCTCCAAAATGGCCCATTTTATCAAAAATACCCTATACTTAGCTTAGTTCTCTCCTAAATGACATAATAAGCTTACCTACCTCCAAAATAACCTATTGTACCTAGCTTAGCTATTAAATGCCCTATACTTAGCTTAGTTAGCTCCACAATGACATAATAAGCATGGTTAGCTATTAAGTGACCTTTTTTTACCAAAGTTTGTTCTAAAATGACATATAGTTAGCTTAGTTTCCTCGTAAATGACATAGTAAGCTAATTTAGCTCCAAAATGGCATAATAAGCATGGTTAGCTCCTAAATGACCTGTTTTTACCAAAGTTAGCTCTAAAATGACATATAGTTAGCTTAGTTTCCTCCTAAATGACATAATAAGGTAAAATAGTTCCAAAAAGGCCTATTTCATAAAAAATGTCCTATACTTAGCATAGTTTCCTCCTAAATGACATAGTAAGCGAAAATAGCTCCAAAATGGGTTATTTAATCTCAAATGTCCTATACTTAACTTAGATTCCTCCTAAATGACATAGTAAGCTAGACTAGCTCCAAAATGGCCTATTTTATCTAAAATGCCCTATAATTTGCTTAGTTCTCTCCTAAATGACATAATAAGATTACCTAGCTCGAAAATCACCTATTGTACCTAACTTAGCTATTAAATGCCCTATAATTAGCTTAGTTAGCTCCAAAATGGCATAATAAGCATAGTTAGCTCGTAAATGACTTCTTTTTACATAAGTTAGCTCTAAAATGACATATAGTTTGCGTAGTTTCCTCCTATATGAAATAGTAAGCTAAAATAGCTCCAAAATTGCCTATCTTATCAAAAAAAGTCCTATACTTAGCATAGTTTCGACCTAAATGACATCGTAAGCTAAATTAGATCCAAAATGGCCTATTTTATCAAAGATGACCTATACTTAGCTTAGTTAGCTCCTAAATGACATAGTAAGCTAAATTAGCTCCAAAATGGCCTATTTTATCAAAAATGCCCTATACTTAGCTTAGTTCTCTCCTAAATGACATAATAAGCTTACCTACCTCCGAAATAACCTATTGTACCTAGCTTAGCTATTAAATGCCATATACTTTAGTTAGCTCCAAAATGGTTAATAAGCATGGTTAGCTCCTAAGTGACCTGTTTTTACCAAAGTTAGCTCTAAAATGCAATATAGTTAGCTTAGTTTCCTCGTAAATGACATAGTAAGGGAAATTAGCTCCAAAATGGCCCAATTAATATAAAATGTCCTATACTTAGCTTAGTTTCCTCCTAAATGATATACTAAGCGAAAATAGCTCCAAACTGGGCTATTTAATATAAAATGTCCTATACTTAGCATAGTTTCCTCCTATATGACATAGTAAGCTAAATTAGCTCCAAAATGGCCTATTTTATCAAAAATGTCCTATACTTAGCTTAGTTTCCCCCTAAATGACATAGTAACCTAATTTAGCTCAAATATGGCCCACTTTATCAAAAATGCCCTATACTTAGCTTAGTTAGCTCCAAAATGGCATAATTACTATAGTTAGCTCTAGAATGGCATATAGTTAGCTTAGTTTCCTCCTAAATTACATAGTAAGCTAAAATAACTCCAAAATGGCCTATTTAACAAAAAAGTCCTATACTTTGCATAGTTTCCTCCTAAATGATATAGTAAGCTAAATTAGCTCCAAAATGGCCTATTTTATCAAAAATGCCCTATACTTAGCTTAGTTCTCTCCTAAATGACATAATAAGCTTACCTAGCTCCAAAATAACCTATTGTACCTAGCTTAACTATTAAATGCCCTATACCTAGCTTAGTAAGCTACAAAATTGCAAAATAAGCATGGTTAGATCGCAAATGACCTGTTTTTACCAAAGTTAGCTCTAAAATGACATATAGTTAGCTTAGTTTCCTCCTAAGTGACATAGTAAGCTAAAATAGTTCCAAAATGACCTATTTTATAAAAAATGTTCTATACTTAGCTTAGTTTCCTCCTAAATGACATACTAAGCGAAAATAGCTCCAAAATGGGTTATTTAATCTAAAATGTCCTATACTTAGCTTAGTTTCCCCCTAAATGACATAGTAAGCTAGACTACGTCCAAAATGGCCTATTTTATCTAAAATGCCCTATACTTCGCTTAGTTCTCTTGTAAATGACGTAATAAGCTTACCTAGCTCCAATATGACCTATTGTACCTAGCTTAGCTATTAAATGCCCTATACTTAGCTTAGTTAGCTCCAAAATGGCATAATAAGCATGGTTTGCTCCTAAATGACCCGTTTTTACCAAAGTTAGCTCTAAAATGACATATAGTTAGCTTAGTTTCCTCCTAAATGACATAATAAGCTAAAATAGCTCCAAAATGGCCTATTTTATTAAACTGTCCTATACTTAGCTTAGTTTCCTCCTAAATGACATAGTTAGCGAAAATAGCTCCAGAATGGGCTATTTAATCTAAAATATCCTATACTTAGCATAGTTTCCTCCTAAATGACATAGAATGCTAAATTAGCTCCAAAATGGCCTATCTTATCAAAAATGTCCTATACTTAGCTTAGTTTCGTCCTAAATGACACAGTAAGCCAAATTAGCTCCAAAATGTCCTATTTTATCAAAAATACCCTGTACTTAGCTTAGTTAGCTCCAAAATGGCATAATTAGTATAGTTAGCTCTAGAATGACATATAGTTAGCTTAGTTTCCTCCTAAATTACATAGTAAGCTAAAATAACTCCAAAATGGCATATTTTATCAAAAAAGTCCTATACTTAGCTTAGTTTCCTCCTTAATGACATAGTAAGCTAGATTACCTCCAAAATGGCCTATTTTATCAAAAATGCCCTATACTTAGCTTAGTTCTCTGCTAAATGACATAATAAGCTTACCTAGCTCGAAAATAACCTATTGTACCTAGCTTAGCTATTAAATGCGCTATACCTAGCTTAGTGAGCTACAAAATTGCATAAGAAGCATGGTTAGCTCGCAAATGACCTGTTTTTACCAGAGTTACCTCTAAAATGACATATTGTTAGCTTAGTTACCTAAGTTAACTCTAAAATGACATATAGTTTGCTTAGTTCCTCCTAAATGACATAGTAAGATAAAATAGCTCCAAAATGGCATATTTTATCAAAAAAAGTCCTATACTTAGCATAGTTTCCTCCTACATGACATAGTAAGCGAAAGTAGCTCCAAAATGGGTTATTTAATCTCAAATGTCCTATACTTAGCTTAGATTCCTCCTAAATGACATAGTAAGCTAGACTAGCTCCAAAATGGCCTATTTTATCTAAAATGCCCTATACTTTGCTTAGTTCTCTCCTAAATGACATCATATGCTTACCTAGCTCCAAAATAACCTATTGTACCTAGCTTAGCTATTAAATGCCCTATACTTAGCTTAGTTAGCTCCAAAATGGCATAATAAGCATGGTTTGCTCCTAAATGACCCGTTTTTACCAAAGTTTGCTCTAAAATGACATATAGTTAGCTTAGTTTCCTCCTAAATGACATAATAAGCTAAAATAGCTCCAAAATGGCCTATTTTATTAAAATGTCCTATACTTAGCTTAGTTTCCTCCTAGATGACATAGTTAGCGAAAATAGCTCCACAATGGGCTATTTAATCTAAAATATCCTATACTTAGCATAGTTTCCTCCTAAATGACATAGTATGCTAAATTAGCTCCAAAATGGCCTATCTTATCAAAAATGTCCTATACTTAGCTTAGTTTCGTCCTAAATGACACAGTAAGCCAAATTAGCTCCAAAATGTCCTATTTTATCAAAAATACCCTGTACTTAGCTTAGTTAGCTCCAAAATGGCATAATTAGTATAGTTAGCTCTAGAATGACATATAGTTAGCTTAGTTTCCTCCTAAATTACATAGTAAGCTAAAATAACTCCAAAATGGCATATTTTATCAAAAAAGTCCTATACTTAGCTTAGTTTCCTCCTTAATGACATAGTAAGCTAGATTACCTCCAAAATGGCCTATTTTATCAAAAATGCCCTATACTTAGCTTAGTTCTCTGCTAAATGACATAATAAGCTTACCTAGCTCGAAAATAACCTATTGTACCTATCTTAGCTATTAAATGCGCTATACCTAGCTTAGTGAGCTACAAAATTGCATAAGAAGCATGGTTAGCTCGCAAATGACCTGTTTTTACCAGAGTTACCTCTAAAATGACATATTGTTAGCTTAGTTACCTAAGTTAACTCTAAAATGACATATAGTTTGCTTAGTTCCTCCTAAATGACACAGTAAGCTAAAATAGCTCCAAAATGGCATATTTAATCAAAAAAAGTCCTATACTTAGCATAGTTTCCTCCTACATGACATAGTAAGCGAAAATAGCTCCAAAATGGGTTATTTAATCTCAAATGTCCTATACTTAGCTTAGATTCCTCCTAAATGACATAGTAAGCTAGACTAGCTCCAAAATGGCCTATTTTATCTAAAATGCCCTATACTTTGCTTAGTTCTCTCCTAAATGACATAATAAGATTACCTAGCTTGAAAAATCACCTATTGTACCTAACTTAGCTATTAAATGCCCTATAATTAGCTTAGTTAGCTCCAAAATGGCATAATAAGCATAGTTAGCTCGTAAATGACTTGTTTTTACATAAGTTAGCTCTAAAATGACATATAGTTTGCGTAGTTTCCTCCTATATGACATAGTAAGCTAAAATAGCTCCAAAATTATTAGCTTAGTTACCTAAGTTAACTCTAAAATGACATATAGTTTGCTTAGTTCCTCCTAAATGACATAGTAAGCTAAAATAGCTCCAAAATGCCATATTTTATCAAAAAAAGTCCTATACTTAGCATAGTTTCCTCCTACATGACTTAGTAAGCGAAAATAGCTCCAAAATGGGTTATTTAATCTCAAATGTCCTATACTTAGCTTAGATTCCTCCTAAATGACATAGTAAGCTAGACTAGCTCCAAAATGGCCTATTTGATCAAAGATGACCTATACTAAGCTTAGTTAGCTCCTAAATGACATAGTAAGCTAAAAAAGTTCCAAAATGGCCTATTTTATAAAAAATGTCCTATACTTAGCTTAGTTTCGTCCTAAATGACATAGTAAGCGAAAATAGCTCCAAAATAGGTTACTTAATCTAAAATGTCCTATACTTGGCTTAGTTTACCCTAAATGACATAGTAAGCTAGACTAGCTCCAAAATGGCCTATTTTATCTAAAATGCCCTATACTTCGCTTAGTTTTCTTGTAAATGACATAATAAGCTTACCTACCTCCAAAATGACCTTTTGTACCTATCTTAGCTATTAAGTGCCCTATACTTAGCTTAGTTAGCTGCAAAATGGCATAATAAGAATAGTGAGCTCATAAATGACTTGGTTTTACCTAAGTTAACTCTAAAATCACATATAGTTTGCTTCCTTCCTCCTAAATCACATAGTAAGCTAAAATAGGTCCAAAATGGCATATTTTATCAAAAAAAGTCCTATACTTAGCTTAGTTTCCACCTGAATGACATCGTAAGCTAAATTAGCTCCAAAATGGCCTAGTTTATCAAAGATGACCTTTACTTAGCTTAGTTAGCTCCTAAATGACATAGTAAGCTAAAATAACTCCAAAATGGGCTATTTTATCAAAAAAGTCCTATACTTAGCTTAGTTTCCTCCTAAATGACATAATAAGCTAAATTAGCTCCAAAATGGCCTATTTTATAAGAAATGCCCTATACTTAGCTTAGTTCTCTCCTAAATGACATAATAAGCTGACCTAGCTCCAAAAATAACCTATTGTACCTATCTTAGCTATTAGATGCCCTATACCTAGCTTAGTTAGCTACAAAATGGCATAATAAGCATGGTTAGCTCCTAAATAACGTGTTTTTACCAAAGTGAGCTCTAAAACGACATATAGTTAGCTTAGTTTCCTCCTAAATGGCATAATCAGCTAAAATAGTTCGAAAATGGCCTATTTTGTAAAAAATGTCCTATACTTAGTTTAGTTTCCTCCTAAATGACATAGTAAGCGAAAATAGCTCCAAAATGGGTTATTTAATCTCAAATGTCCTATACTTAGCTTAGTTTCCTCCTAAATGAGATAGTAAGCTAGACTAGCTCCAAAACGGCCTATTTTATCTAAAATGCCCTATAGTTCGCTTAGTTCTCACCTAATTGACATAATAAGATTACCTGGCTCCAAAATGATCTATTGTACCTAACTTAGCTATTAAATGCCCTATACTTAGATTAGTTAGCTCCAAAATGGCATAATAAGCATAGTTAGCTCGTAAATGACTTCTCTTTACATAAGTTAGCTCGAAAATGACATATAGTTGGCTTAGTTTCCTCCTAAATGACATAGTAAGCTAAAATAGCTCCAAAATTGCCTATTTTATCAAAAAAGTCCTATACTTAGCTTAGTTTCCACCTAAATGACATCGTAAGCTAAATTTGCTGCAAAATGGCCTATTTTATCATAGATGACCTATACTTAGCTTAGTTAGGTCCTAAATGACATAGTAAGCTATATTAGCTCCAAAATGGCCCATTTTATCAAAAATGCCCTATACTTAGCTTAGTTCTCTCCTAAATGACATAATAAGCTTACCTACCTCCGAAATAACCTATTGTACCTAGCTTAGCTATGAAATGCCCTATACTTAGCTTAGTTAGCTCCAAAATGGCATAATAAGCATGGTTAGCTATTAAGTGACCTGTTTTTACCAAAGTTTGCTCTAAAATGACATATAGTTAGCTTAGTTTCCTCGTAAATGACATAGTAAGCTAAATTAGCTCCAAAATGGCATAATAAGCATGGTTAGCTCCTAAATGACTTGTTTTTACCAAAGTTAGCTCTAAAATGACATATAGTTAGCTTAGTTTCCTCCTAAATGACATAATAAGGTAAAATAGTTCCAAAATGTCCTATTTCATAAAAAATGTCCTATACTTAGCATAGTTTCCTCCTAAATGACATAGTAAGCGAAAATAGCTCCAAAATGGGTTATTTAATCTCAAATGTCCTATACTTAGCTTAGATTCCTCCTAAATGACATAGTAAGCTAGACTAGCTGCAAAATGGCCTATTTTATCTAAAATGCCCTATACTTTGCTTAGTTCTCTCCTACATGACATAATAAGATTACCTAGCTCGAAAATCACCTATTGTAACTAACTTAGCTATTAAATGCCCTATAATTAGCTTAGCTAGCTCCAAAATGGCATAATAAGCATAGTTAGCTCGTAAATGACTTCTCTTTACATAAGTTAGCTCGAAAATGACATATAGTTGGCTTAGTTTCCTCCTAAATGACATAGTAAGCTAAAATAGCTCCAAAATTGCCTATTTTATCAAAAAAGTCCTATACTTAGCTTAGTATCCACCTAAATGACATCGTAAGCTAAATTTGCTGCAAAATGGCCTATTTTATCAAAGATGACCTATACTTAGCTTAGTTAGGTCCTAAATGACATAGTAAGCTATATTAGCTCCAAAATGGCCCATTTTATCAAAAATGCCCTATACTTAGCTTAGTTTTCTCCTAAATGACATAATAAGCTTACCTACCTCCGAAATAACCTATTGTACCTAGCTTAGCTATGAAATGCCCTATACTTAGCTTAGTTAGCTCCAAAATGGCATAATAAGCATGGTTAGCTATTAAGTGACCTGTTTTTACCAAAGTTTGCTCTAAAATGACATATAGTTAGCTTAGTTTCCTCGTAAATGACATAGTAAGCTAAATTAGCTCCAAAATGGCATAATAAGCATGGTTAGCTCCTAAATGACTTGTTTTTACCAAAGTTAGCTCTAAAATGACATATAGTTAGCTTAGTTTCCTCCTAAATGACATAATAAGGTAAAATAGTTCCAAAATGTCCTATTTCATAAAAAATGTCCTATACTTAGCATAGTTTCCTCCTAAATGACATAGTAAGCGAAAATAGCTCCAAAATGGGTTATTTAATCTCAAATGTGCTATACTTAGCTTAGATTCCTCCTAAATGACATAGTAAGCTAGACTAGCTCCAAAATGGCCTATTTTATCTAAAATGCCCTATACTTTGCTTAGTTCTCTCCTACATGACATAATAAGATTACCTAGCTCGAAAATCACCTATTGTAACTAACTTAGCTATTAAATGCCCTATAATTAGCTTAGCTAGCTCCAAAATGCCTTAATAAGCATAGTTAGCTCGTAAATGACTTGTTTTTACATAAGTTAGCTCTAAAATGACATATAGTTTGCGTAGTTTCCTCCAAAATGACATAGCAAGCAAAAATAGCTCCAAAATTGCCTATTTTATCAAAAACGTCATATACTTAGCATAGTTTCCAACTAAATGACATCGTAAGCTAAATTAGATCCAAAATGGCCTATTTTATCAAAGATGACCTATAATTAGCTTAGTTAGCTCCTAAATGACATAGTGAGCTAAATTATCTCCAATATGGCATATTTTATCAAAAATGCCCTATACTTAGCTTAGTTCTCTCCTAAATGACATAATAAGCTTACCTACCTCCGAAATAACCTATTGTACCTAGCTTCGCTATTAAATGCCATATACTTAGCTTAGTTAGCTCCAAAATGGTATAGTAAGCATGGTTAGCTCCTAAGTGACCTGTTTTTACCAAAGTTAGCTCTAAAATGCAATATAGTTAGCTTAGTTTCCTCGTAAATGACATAGTAAGCTAAATTAGCTCCAAAATGGCCCAACTAATAAAAACTGTCCTATACTTAACATAGTTTCCTCCTAAATGACATGGTAAGCTAAATTAGCTCCAAAATGGCCTATTTTATCAAAAATGTCCTATACTTAGCTTAGTTTCCCCCTAAATGACAAAGTAAGCTAAATTAGCTCCAAAATGGCCCACTTTGTCAAAAATGCCCTATACTTAGCTTAGTTAGCTCCAAAATGGCATAATTAGTATAGTTAGCTCTAGAATGACATATAGTTAGCTTAGTTTCCTCCAAAATTACATAGTAGGCTAAAATAACTCCAAAATGGCCTATTTTATGAAAAAAAGTCCTATACTTAGCATAGTTTCCTCCTAAATGACATAGTAAGCTAAATTAGCTCCAAAATGGCCTATTTTATCAAAAATGCCCTATACTTAGCTTAGTTCTCTCCTAAATGACATAATAACCTTCCCTAGCTCCAAAATAACCTATTGTACCTAGCTTAACTATTAAATGCCCTATACCTAGCTTAGTAAGCTAAAAAATTGCAAAATAAGCATGGTTAGATCGCAAATGACCTGTTTTTACCAAAGTTTGCTCTAAAATGACATATACTTAGCTTAGTTTCCTCCTAAATGAAATAGTAAGCTAGACTAGCTCCAAAATGGCCTATTTTATCTAAAATGCCCTATACTTCGCTTAGTTCTCTTGTAAATGACATAATAAGCTTACCTAGCTCCAATATGACCTATTGTACCTATCTTAGCTATTAAAAGCCCTATACTTAGCTTAGTTAGCTCCAAAATGGCATAATAAGCATAGTTAGCTTGTAAATGACTTGTTTTTACCTAAGTTAACTCTAAAATGACATATAGTTTGCTTAGTTCCTCCTAAATGAAATAGTAAGCTAAAATAGGTCCAAAATGGCATATTTTATCAAAAAAAGTCCTATACTTAGCTTAGTTTCCACCTAAATAACATCGTAAGCTAAATGAGCTCCAAAATGGTCTATTTTATCAAAGATGGCATTTACTTAGCTTAGTTAGCTCCTAAATGACATAGTAAGCTAAAATAAATCCAAAATGGCCTATTTTATCAAAAAAGTCCTTAACTTTGCTTAGTTCTCTCCCAAATGACATAATAAGCTTACCTAGCTCCAAAAATAACCTATTGTACCTATCTTAGCTATTAGATGCCCTATACCTAGCTTAGTTAGCTACAAAATGGCATAATAAGCATGGTTAGCTTTTAAATAACCTATTTTTACCAAAGTTAGCTCTAAAATGACATATAGTTAGCTTAGTTTCCTCCTAAATGGCATAATCCGCTAAAATAGTTCCAAAATGGCCTATTTTATAAAAAATGCCCTATACTTAGTTTAGTTTCCTCCTAAATGACATAGTAACCGAAAATAGCTCCAAAATGGGTTATTTAATCTCAAATGTCCTATACTTAGCTTAGTTTCCTCCTAAATGACATAGTAAGCTAGACTAGCTCCAAAACGGCCTATTTGATCTAAAATGCCCTATAGTTCGCTTAGTTCTCTCCTAATTGACATAATAAGATTACCTGGCTCCAAAATGATCTATTGTACCTAACTTAGCTATTAAATGCCCTATACTTATCTTAGTTAGCTCCAAAATGGCATAATAAGCATAGTTAGCTCGTAAATGACTTCTCTTTACATAAGTTAGCTCTCAAATGACATATGGTTTGCTTAGTTTCCTCCTAAATGACATAGTAAGCGCAAATAGCTCCAAAATTGCCTATTTTATCAAAAAAGTTCTATACTTAGCTTAGTTTCCACCTAAATGACATCGTAAGCTAAATTTGCTGCAAAATGGCCTATTTTATCAAACATGACCTATACTTAGCTTAGTTAGCTCCTAAATGACATAGTAAGCTAAATTAGCTCCAAAATGGCCCATTTTATCAAAAATGCCCTATACTTAGCTTAGTTCTCTCCTAAATGATATAATAAGCTTACCTACCTCCGAAATAACCTATTGTACCTAGCTTAGCTATTAAATGCCCTATACTTAGCTTAGTTAGCTCCAAAATGGCATAATAAGCATGGTTAGCTATTAAGTGACCTGTTTTTACCAAAGTTTGCTCTAAAATGACATATAGTTAGCTTAGTTTCCTCGTAAATGACATAGTAAGCTAAATTAGCTCCAAAATGGCATAATAAGCATGGTTAGCTCCTAAATGACTTGTTTTTACCAAAGTTAGCTCTAAAATGACATATAGTTAGCTTAGTTTCCTCCTAAATGACATAATAAGGTAAAATAGTTCCAAAATGTCCTATTTCATAAAAAATGTCCTATACTTAGCTTAGTTTCCTCCTAAATGAAATAGTAAGCTAGACTAGCTCCAAAACGGCCTATTTTATCTAAAATGCCCTATAGTTCGCTTAGTTCTCACCTAATTGACATAATAAGATTACCTGGCTCCAAAATGATCTATTGTACCTAACTTAGCTATTAAATGCCCTATACTTAGCTTAGTTAGCTCCAAAATGGCATAATAAGCATAGTTAGCTCGTAAATGACTTCTCTTTACATAAGTTAGCTCGAAAATGACATATAGTTGGCTTAGTTTCCTCCTAAATGACATAGTAAGCTAAAATAGCTCCAAAATTGCCTATTTTATCAAAAAAGTCCTATACTTAGCTCAGTTTCCACCTAAATGACATCGTAAGCTAAATTTGCTGCAAAATGGCCTATTTTATCAAAGATGACCTATACTTAGCTTAGTTAGGTCCTAAATGACATAGTAAGCTATATTAGCTCCAAAATGGCCCATTTTATCAAAAATGCCCTATACTTAGCTTAGTTCTCTCCTAAATGACATAATAAGCTTACCTACCTCCGAAATAACCTATTGTACCTAGCTTAGCTATGAAATGCCCTATACTTAGCTTAGTTAGCTCCAAAATGGCATAATAAGCATGGTTAGCTATTAAGTGACCTGTTTTTACCAAAGTTTGCTGTAAAATGACATATAGTTAGCTTAGTTTCCTCGTAAATGACATAGTAAGCTAAATTAGCTCCAAAATGGCATAATAAGCATGGTTAGCTCCTAAATGACTTGTTTTTACCAAAGTTAGCTCTAAAATGACATATAGTTAGCTTAGTTTCCTCCTAAATGACATAATAAGGTAAAATAGTTCCAAAATGTCCTATTTCATAAAAAATGTCCTATACTTAGCATAGTTTCCTCCTAAATGACATAGTAAGCGAAAATAGCTCCAAAATGGGTTATTTAATCTCAAATGTCCTATACTTAGCTTAGATTCCTCCTAAATGACATAGTAAGCTAGACTAGCTCCAAAATGGCCTATTTTATCTAAAATGCCCTATACTTTGCTTAGTTCTCTCCTACATGACATAATAAGATTACCTAGCTCGAAAATCACCTATTGTAACTAACTTAGCTATTAAATGCCCTATAATTAGCTTAGCTAGCTCCAAAATGCCTTAATAAGCATAGTTAGCTCGTAAATGACTTGTTTTTACATAAGTTAGCTCTAAAATGACATATAGTTTGCGTAGTTTCCTCCTAAATGACATAGCAAGCAAAAATAGCTCCAAAATTGCCTATTTTATCAAAAACGTCATATACTTAGCATAGATTCCACCTAAATGACATCGTAAGCTAAATTAGATCCAAAATGGCCTATTTTATCAAAGATGACCTATAATTAGCTTAGTTAGCTCCTAAATGACATAGTGAGCTAAATTATCTCCAATATGGCATATTTTATCAAAAATGCCCTATACTTAGCTTAGTTCTCTCCTAAATGACATAATAAGCTTACCTACCTCCGAAATAACCTATTGTACCTAGCTTAGCTATTAAATGCCATATACTTAGCTTAGTTAGCTCCAAAATGGTATAATAAGCATGCTTAGCTCCTAAGTGACCTGTTTTTACCAAAGTTAGCTCTAAAATGCAATATAGTTAGCTTAGTTTCCTCGTAAATGACATAGTAAGCTAAATTAGCTCCAAAATGGCCCAACTAATAAAAACTGTCCTATACTTAACATAGTTTCCTCCTAAATGACATGGTAAGCTAAATTAGCTCCAAAATGGCCTATTTTATAAAAAATGTCCTATACTTAGCTTAGTTTCCCCCTAAATGACAAAGTAAGCTAAATTAGCTCCAAAATGGCCCACTTTGTCAAAAATGCCCTATACTTAGCTTAGTTAGCTCCAAAATGGCATAATTAGTATAGTTAGCTCTAGAATGACATATAGTTAGCTTAGTTTCCTCCAAAATTACATAGTAGGCTAAAATAACTCCAAAATGGCCTATTTTATGAAAAAAAGTCCTATACTTAGCATAGTTTCCTCCTAAATGACATAGTAAGCTAAATTAGCTCCAAAATGGCCTATTTTATCAAAAATGCCCTATACTTAGCTTAGTTCTCTCCTAAATGACATAATAACCTTCCCTAGCTCCAAAATAACCTATTGTACCTAGCTTAACTATTAAATGCTCTATACCTAGCTTAGTAAGCTAAAAAATTGCAAAATAAGCATGGTTAGATCGAAAATGACCTGTTTTTACCAAAGTTAGCTCTAAAATGACATATAGTTAGCTTAGTTTCCTCCTAAGTGACATAGTAAGCTAAAATAGTTCCAAAATGGCCTATTTTATAAAAAATGTTCTATACTTAGCTTAGTTTCCTCCTAAATGACATACTAAGCGAAAATAGCTCCAAAATGGGTTATTTAACCTTAAATGTCCTATACATAGCTTAGTTTCCCCCTAAAGGACATAGTAAGCTAGACTAGCTCCAAAATGGCCTATTTTATCTAAAATGCCCTATACTTCACTTAGTTCTCTTGTAAATGACATAATAAGCTTACCTAGCTCCAATATGACCTATTGTACCTATCTTAGCTATTAAAAGCCCTATACTTAGCTTAGTTAGCTCCAAAATGGCATAATAAGCATAGTTAGCTTGTAAATGACTTGTTTTTACCTAAGTTAACTCTAAAATGACATATAGTTTGCTTAGTTCCTCCTAAATGAAATAGTAAGCTAAAATAGGTCCAAAATGGCATATTTTATCAAAAAATGTCCTATACTTAGCTTAGTTTCCACCTGAATGACATTGTAAGCTAAATGAGCTCCAAAATGGCCTATTTTATCAAAGATGACCTTTACTTAGCTTAGTTAGCTCCTAAATGACATAGTAAGCTAAAATAACTCCAAAATGGCCTATTTTATCAAAAAAGTCCTATACTTTGCTTAGTTCTCTCCCAAATGACATAATAAGCTTACCTAGCTCCAAAAATAACCTATTGTACCTATCTTAGCTATTAGATGCCCTATACCTAGCTTAGTTAGCTACAAAATGGCATAATAAGCATGGTTAGCATTTGAATAACCTATTTTTACCAAAGTTAGCTCTAAAATGACATATAGTTAGCTTAGTTTCCTCCTAAATGGCATAATCCGCTAAAATAGTTCCAAAATGGCCTATTTTATAAAAAATGTCCTATACTTAGTTTAGTTTCCTCCTAAATGACATAGTAACCGAAAATAGCTCCAAAATGGGTTATTTAATCTCAAATGTCCTATACTTAGCTTAGTTTCCTCCTAAATGACATAGTAAGCTAGACTAGCTCCAAAACGGCCTATTTGATCTAAAATGCCCTATAGTTCGCTTAGTTCTCTCCTAATTGACATAATAACATTACCTGGCTCCAAAATGATCTATTGTACCTAACTTAGCTATTAAATGCCCTATACTTAGAGTAGTTAGCTCCAAAATGGCATAATAATCATAGTTAGCTCGTAAATGACTTCTCTTTACATAAGTTAGCTCTCAAATGACATATAGTTTGCTTAGTTTCCTCCTAAATGACATAGTAAGCGAAAATAGCTCCAAAATTGCCTATTTTATCAAAAAAGTTCTATACTTAGCTTAGTTTCCACCTAAATGACATCGTAAGCTAAATTTGCTGCAAAATGGCCTATTTTATCAAAGATGACCTATACTTAGCTTAGTTAGCTCCTAAATGACATAGTAAGCTAAATTAGCTCCAAAATGGCCCATTTTATCAAAAATGCCCTATACTTAGCTTAGTTCTCTCCTAAATGATATAATAAGCTTACCTACCTCCGAAATAACCTATTGTACCTAGCTTAGCTATTAAATGCCCTATACTTAGCTTAGTTACCTCCAAAATGGCATAATAAGCATGGTTAGCTATTAAGTGACCCGTTTTTACCAAAGTTTGCTCTAAAATGACATATAGTTAGCTTAGTTTCCTCGTAAATGACATAGTAAGCTAAATTAGCTCCAAAATGGCATAATAAGCATGGTTAGCTCCTAAATGACCTGTTTTTACCAAAGTTAGCTCTAAAATGACATATAATTAGCTTAGTTTCCTCCTAAATGACATAATAAGGGAAAATAGTTCCAAAATGGCCTATTTCATAAAAAATGTCCTATACTTAGCATAGTTTCCTCCTAAATGACATAGTAAGCGAAAATAGCTCCAAAATGGGTTATCTAATCTCAAATGTCCTATACTTAGCTTAGATTCCTCCTAAATGACATAGTAAGCTAGACTAGCTCCAAAATGGCCTATTTTATCTAAAATGCCCTATACTTTGCTTAGTTCTCTCCTAAATGACATAATAAGATTACCTAGCTCGAAAATCACCTATTGTACCTAACTTAGCTATTAAATGCCCTATAATTACCTTAGATAGCTCCAAAATGGCATAATAATCATAGTTAGCTCGTAAATGACTTCTTTTTACATAAGTTAGCTCTAAAATGACATATAGTTTGCCTAGTTTCCTCCTAAATGACATAGTAAGCAAAAATTGCTCCAAAATTGCCTATTTTATCCAAAAAGTCCTATACTTAGCATAGTTTCCACCTAAATGACATCGTAAGCTAAATTAGATCCAAAATGGCCTACTTTATCAAAGATGACCTATACTTAGCTTAGTTAGCTCCTAAATGACATAGTAAGCTAAATTATCTCCAATATGGCCTATTTTATCAAAAATGCCGTATACTTAGCTTAGTTCTCTCCGAAATAACCTATTGTACCTAGCTTAGCTATTAAATGCCATATACTTAGCTTAGTTAGCTCCAAAATGGTATAATAAGCATGGTTAGCTCCTAAGTGACCTGTTTTTACCAAAGTTAGCTCTAAAATGCAATATACTTAGCTTAGTTTCCTCGTAAATGACATAGTAAGCTAAATTAGCTCCAAAATGGCCCAACTAATAAAAAATGTCCTATACTTAGCTTAGTTTCCTCCTAAATGATATACTAAGCGAAAATAGCTCCAAACTGGGCTATTTAATATAAAATGTCCTATACTTAGCATAGTTTCCTCCTAAATGACATGGTAAGCTAAATTAGCTCCAAAATGGCCTATTTTATCAAAAATGTCCTATACTTAGCTTAGTTTCCCCCTAAATGAGAAAGTAAGCTAAATTAGCTCCAAAATGGCCCACTTTATCAAAAATGCCCTATACTTAGCTTAGTTATCTCCAAAATGGCATAATTAGTATAGTTAGCTCTAGAATGACATATAGTTAGCTTAGTTTCCTCCTAAATTACATAGTAAGCTAAAATAACTCCAAAATGGCCTATTTTATCAAAAAAGTCCTATACTTAGCATAGTTTCCTCCTAAATGACATAGTAAGCTAAATTAGCTCCAAAATGGCCTATTTTATCGAAAATGCCCTATACTTAGCTTAGTTCTCTCCTAAATGACATAATAAGCTTACATAGCTCCAAAATAACCTTTTGTACCTATCTTAGCTATTAAGTGCCCTATACTTAGCTTAGTTAGCTACAAAATGGCATAATAAGCATAGTGAGCTCGTAAATGACTTGTTTGTACCTAAGTTAACTCTAAAATGACATATAGTTTGCTTGCTTCCTCCTAAATCACATAGTAAGCTAAAATAGGTCCAAAATGGCATATTTTATGAAAAAAAAGTCCTATACTTAGCTTAGTTTCCACCTGAATGACATCGTAAGCTAAATTAGCTCCAAAATGGCCTAGTTTATCAAAGATGACCTTTACTTAGCTTAGTTAGCTCCTAAATGACATAGTAAGCTAAAATAACTCCAAAATGGGCTATTTTATCAAAAAAGTCCTATACTTAGCTTAGTTTCCTCCTAAATGACATAATAAGCTAAATTAGCTCCAAAATGGCCTATTTTATAAGAAATGCCCTATACTTAGCTTAGTTCTCTCCTAAATGACATAATAAGCTTACCTAGCTCCAAAAGTAACCTATTGTACCTATCTTAGCTATTAGATGCCCTATACCTAGCTTAGTTAGCTACAAAATGGCATAATAAGCATGGTTAGCTCCTAAATAACCTGTTTTTACCAAAGTTAGCTCTAAAATGACATATAGTTAGCTTAGTTTCCTCCTAAATGGCATAATCAGCTAAAATAGTTCCAAAATGGCCTATTTTGTAGATAATGTCCTATACTTAGTTTAGTTTCCTCCTAAATGACATCGTAAGCGAAAATAGCTCCAAAATGGGTTATTTAATCTGAAATGTCCTATACTTAGCTTAGTTTCCTCCTAAATGACATAGTAAGCTAGACTAGCTCCAAAACGGCCTATTTTATCTAAAATGCCCTATAGTTCGCTTAGTTCTCTCCTAATTTACATAATAAGATTACTTGGCTCCAACATGATCTATTGTACCTAACTTAGCTATTAAATGCCCTATACTTAGCTTAGTTAGCTCCAAAATGGCATAATAAGCATAGTTAGCTCGTAAATGACTTCTCTTTACATAAGTTAGCTCTAAAATGACATATAGTTTGCTTAGTTTCCTCCTACATGACATAGTAAGGTAAAATAGCTCCAAAATTGCCTATTTTATCAAAAAAGTCCTATACTTAGCTTAGTTTCCACCTAAATGACATCGTAAGCTAAATTTGCTGCAAAATGGC
Source organism: Hordeum marinum (assembly GCA_022496015.1). Taxonomy (NCBI): domain Eukaryota; kingdom Viridiplantae; phylum Streptophyta; class Magnoliopsida; order Poales; family Poaceae; genus Hordeum; species Hordeum marinum. The sequence goes on along the minus strand of JAAAWK010000365.1, from coordinate 6,252 downwards.
CTATTTTATCAAAGATGACCTATACTTAGCTTAGTTAGCTCCTAAATGACATAGTAAGCTATATTAGCTCCAAAATGGCCCATTTTATCAAAAATGCCCTATACTTAGCTTAGTTCTCTCCTAAATGATATAATAAGCTTACCTACCTCCGAAATAACCTATTGTACCTAGCTTAGCTATTAAATGCCCTATACTTAGCTTAATTAGCTCCAAAATGGCATAATAAGCATGGTTACCTATTAAGTGACCTGTTTTTACCAAAGTTTGCTCTAAAATGACATATAGTTAGCTTAGTTTCCTCGTAAATGACATAGTAAGCTAAATTAGCTCCAAAATGGCATAATAAGCAGGGTTAGCTCCTAAATGACCTGTTTTTACCAAAGTTAACTCTAAAATGACATATAATTAGCTTAGTTTCCTCCTAAATGACATAATAAGGGAAAATAGTTCCAAAATGGCCTATTTCATAACAAATGTCCTATACTTAGCATAGTTTCCTCCTAAATGACATAGTAAGCGAAAATAGCTCCAAAATCGGTTATTTAATCTCAAATGTCCTATACTTAGCTTAGATTCCTCCTAAATGACATAGTAAGCTAGACTAGCTCCAAAATGGCCTATTTTATCTAAGATGCCCTATACTTTGCTTAGTTCTCTCCTAAATGACATAATAAGATTACCTAGCTCGGAAATCACCTATTGTACCTAACTTAGCTATTAAATGCCCTATAATTACCTTAGTTAGCTCCAAAATGGCATAATAAGCATAGTTAGCTCGTAAATGACTTGTTTTACATAAGTTAGCTCTAAAATGACATATAGTTTGCCTAGTTTCCTCCTAAATGACATAGTAAGCAAAAATAGCTCCAAAATAGCCTATTTTATCAAAAAAGTCCTATACTTAGCATAGTTTCCACCTAAATGACATCGTAAGCTAAATTAGATCCAAAATGGCCTATTTTATCAAAGATGACCTATACTTAGCTTAGTTAGCTCCTAAATGACATAGTAAGCTAAATTATCTCCAATATGGCCTATTTTACAAAAAATGCCCTATACTTAGCTTAGTTCTCTTCGAAATAACCTATTGTACCTAGCTTAGCTATTAAATGCCATATACTTAGCTTAGTTAGCTCCAAAATGGTATAATAAGCATGGTTAGCTCCTATGTGACCTTTTTTTACCAAAGTTAGCTCTAAAATGCAGTATACTTAGCTTAGTTTCCTCGTAAATGACATAGTAAGCTAAATTAGCTCCAAAATGGCCCAACTAATAAAAAATGTCCTATACTTAGCTTAGTTTCCTCCTAAATGATATACTAAGCGAAAATAGCTCCAAACTAGGCTATTTAATATAAAATGTCCTATACTTAGCATAGTTTCCTCCTAAATGACATGGTAAGCTAAATTAGCTCCAAAATGGACTATTTTATCAAAAATGTCCTATACTTAGCTTAGTTTCCCCCTAAATGACAAAGTAAGCTAAATTAGCTCCAAAATGGCCCACTTGATTAAAAATGCCCTATACTTAGCTTAGTTAGCTCCAAAATGGCATAATTAGTATGGTTAGCTCTAGAATGACATATAGTTAGCTTAGTTTCCTCCTAAATTACATAGTAAGCTAAAATAACTCCAAAATGGCCTATTTTATCAAAAAAGTCCTATACTTAGCATAGTTTCCTCCTAAATGACATAGTAAGCTAAATTAGCTCCAAAATGGCCTATTTTATCGAAAATGCCCTATACTTAGCTTAGTTCTCACCTAAATGACATAATAAGCTTACCTACCTCCAAAATAACCTTTTGTACCTATCTTTGCTATTAAGTGCCCTATACTTAGCTTAGTTAGCTCCAAAATGGCATAATAAGCATAGTGAGCTCGTAAATGACTTGTTTTTACCTAAGTTAAGTCTAAAATGACATATAGTTTGGTTGCTTCCTCCTAAATCACATAGTAAGCTAAAATAGGTCCAAAATGGCATATTTTATGAAAAAAAAGTCCTATACTTAGCTTAGTTTCCACCTGAATGACATCGTAAGCTAAATTAGCTCCAAAATGGCCTAGTTTATCAAAGATGACCTTTACTTAGCTTAGTTAGCTCCTAAATGACATAGTAAGCTAAAATAACTCCAAAATGGGCTATTTTATCAAAAAAGTCCTATACTTAGCTTAGTTTCCTCCTAAATGACATAATAAGCTAAATTAGCTCCAAAATGGCCTATTTTATAAGAAATGCCCTATACTTAGCTTAGTTCTCTCCTAAATGACATAATAAGCTTACCTAGCTCCAAAACTAACCTATTGTACCTATCTTAGCTATTAGATGCCCTATACCTAGCTTAGTTAGCTACAAAATGGCATAATAAGCATGGTTAGCTCCTAAATAACCTGTTTTTACCAAAGTTAGCTCTAAAATGACATATAGTTAGCTTAGTTTCCTCCTAAATGGCATAATCAGCTAAAATAGTTCCAAAATGGCCTATTTTGTAGAAAATGTCCTATACTTAGTTTAATTTCCTCCTAAATGACATCGTAAGCGAAAATAGCTCCAAAATGGGTTATTTAATCTGAAATGTCCTATACTTAGCTTAGTTTCCTCCTAAATGACATAGTAAGCTAGACTAGCTCCAAAACGGCCTATTTTATCTAAAATGCCCTATAGTTCGCTTAGTTCTCTCCTAATTTACATAATAAGATTACTTGGCTCCAAAATGATCTATTGTACCTAACTTAGCTATTAAATGCCCTATACTTAGCTTAGTTAGCTCCAAAATGGCATAATAAGCATAGTTAGCTCGTAAATGACTTCTCTTTACATAAGTTAGCTCTAAAATGACATATAGTTTGCTTAGTTTCCTCCTACATGACATAGTAAGGTAAAATAGCTCCAAAATTGCCTATTTTATCAAAAAAGTCCTATACTTAGCTTAGTTTCCACCTAAATGACATCGTAAGCTAAATTTGCTGCAAAATGGCCTATTTTATCAAAGATGACCTATACTTAGCTTAGTTAGCTCCTAAATGACATAGTAAGCTATATTAGCTCCAAAATGGCCCATTTTATCAAAAATGCCCTATACTTAGCTTAGTTCTCTCCTAAATGATATAATAAGCTTACCTACCTCCGAAATAACCTATTGTACCTAGCTTAGCTATTAAATGCCCTATACTTAGCTTAATTAGCTCCAAAATGGCATAATAAGCATGGTTACCTATTAAGTGACCTGTTTTTACCAAAGTTTGCTCTAAAATGACATATAGTTAGCTTAGTTTCCTCGTAAATGACATAGTAAGCTAAATTAGCTCCAAAATGGCATAATAAGCAGGGTTAGCTCCTAAATGACCTGTTTTTTACCAAAGTTAACTCTAAAATGACATATAATTAGCTTAGTTTCCTCCTAAATGACATAATAAGGGAAAATAGTTCCAAAATGGCCTATTTCATAACAAATGTCCTATACTTAGCATAGTTTCCTCCTAAATGACATAGTAAGCGAAAATAGCTCCAAAATGGGTTATTTAATCTCAAATGTCCTATACTTAGCTTAGATTCCTCCTAAATGACATAGTAAGCTAGACTAGCTCCAAAATGGCCTATTTTATCTAAGATGCCCTATACTTTGCTTAGTTCTCTCCTAAATGACATAATAAGATTACCTAGCTCGGAAATCACCTATTGTACCTAACTTAGCTATTAAATGCCCTATAATTACCTTAGTTAGCTCCAAAATGGCATAATAAGCATAGTTAGCTCGTAAATGACTTGTTTTTACATAAGTTAGCTCTAAAATGACATATAGTTTGCCTAGTTTCCTCCTAAATGACATAGTAAGCAAAAATAGCTCCAAAATAGCCTATTTTATCAAAAAAGTCCTATACTTAGCATAGTTTCCACCTAAATGACATCGTAAGCTAAATTAGATCCAAAATGGCCTATTTTATCAAAGATGACCTATACTTAGCTTAGTTAGCTCCTAAATGACATAGTAAGCTAAATTATCTCCAATATGGCCTATTTTACCAAAAATGCCCTATACTTAGCTTAGTTCTCTTCGAAATAACCTATTGTACCTAGCTTAGCTATTAAATGCCATATACTTAGCTTAGTTAGCTCCAAAATGGTATAATAAGCATGGTTAGCTCCTATGTGACCTTTTTTTACCAAAGTTAGCTCTAAAATGCAATATACTTAGCTTAGTTTCCTCGTAAATGACATAGTAAGCTAAATTAGCTCCAAAATGGCCCAACTAATAAAAAATGTCCTATACTTAGCTTAGTTTCCTCCTAAATGATATACTAAGCGAAAATAGCTCCAAACTAGGCTATTTAATATAAAATGTCCTATACTTAGCATAGTTTCCTCCTAAATGACATGGTAAGCTAAATTAGCTCCAAAATGGACTATTTTATCAAAAAATGTCCTATACTTAGCTTAGTTTCCCCCTAAATGACAAAGTAAGCTAAATTAGCTCCAAAATGGCCCACTTGATTAAAAATGCCCTATACTTAGCTTAGTTAGCTCCAAAATGGCATAATTAGTATGGTTAGCTCTAGAATGACATATAGTTAGCTTAGTTTCCTCCTAAATTACATAGTAAGCTAAAATAACTCCAAAATGGCCTATTTTATCAAAAAAGTCCTATACTTAGCATAGTTTCCTCCTAAATGACATAGTAAGCTAAATTAGCTCCAAAATGGCCTATTTTATCGAAAATGCCCTATACTTAGCTTAGTTCTCACCTAAATGACATAATAAGCTTACCTACCTCCAAAATAACCTTTTGTACCTATCTTTGCTATTAAGTGCCCTATACTTAGCTTAGTTAGCTCCAAAATGGCATAATAAGCATAGTGAGCTCGTAAATGACTTGTTTTTACCTAAGTTAAGTCTAAAATGACATATAGTTTGCTTCCTTCCTCCTAAATCACATAGTAAGATAAAATAGGTCCAAAATGGCATCTTTTATCAAAAAATGTCCTATACTTAGCTTAGTTTCCACCTGAATGACATCGTAAGCTAAATTAGCTCCAAAATGGCCTAGTTTATCAAAGATGACCTTTACTTAGCTTAGTTAGCTCCTAAATGACATAGTAAGCTAAAATAACTCCAGAATGGGCTATTTTATCAAAAAAGTCCTATACTTAGCTTAGTTTCCTCCTAAATGACATAATAAGCTAAATTAGCTCCAAAATGGCCTATTTTATAAGAAATGCCCTATAATTAGCTTAATTCTCTCCTAAATGACATAATAAGCTTACCTAGCTCCAAAAATAACCTATTGTACCTATCTTAGCTATTAGATGCCCTATACCTAGCTTAGTTAGCTACAAAATGGCATAATAAGCATGGTTAGCTCCTAAATAACCTGTTTTTACCAAAGTTAGCTCTAAAATGACATATAGTTAGCCTAGTTTCCTCATAAATGGCATAATCACCTAAAATAGTTCCAAAATGGCCTATTTGGTAAAAAATGTCCTATACTTAGTTTAGTTTCCTCCTAAATGACATCGTAAGCGAAAATAGCTCCAAAATGGGTTATTTAATCTCAAATCTCCTATACTTAGCTTAGTTTCCTCCTAAATGACATAGTAAGCTACACCAGCTCCAAAACAGCCTATTTTATCTAAAATGCCCTATAGTTCGCTTAGTTCTCTCCTAATTGACATAATAAGATTACCTGGCTCCAAAATGATCTATTGTACCTAACTTAGCTATTAAATTCCCTATACTTAGCTTAGTTAGCTCCAAAATGGCATAATAAGCATAGTTAGCTCGTAAATGACTTCTCTTTACATAAGTTAGCTCTAAAATGACATATAGTTTGCTTAGTTTCCTCCTAAATGACATAGTAAGCTAAAATAGCTCCAAAATTGCCTATTTTATCAAAAAAGTCCTATACTTAGCTTAGTTTCGACCTAAATGACATCGTAAGCTAAATTTGCTCCAAAATGGCCTATTTTATCAACGATGACCTATACTTAGCTTAGTTAGCTCCTAAATGACATAGTAAGCTATATTAGCTCCAAAATGGCCCATTTATCAAAAATGCCCTATACTTAGCTTAGTTCTCGTCCTAAATGACAAATAACTAAGCTTACCTACCTCCGAAATAACCTATTGTACCTAGCTTACTTTAAATGCCCTAATACTTAGCTTAGTTAGCTCCAAAATAGCATAATAAGCATGGTTAGCTATTAAGTGACTGTTTTTACCAAAGTTTGCTCTAAATGACATATAGTTAGCTTAGTTTC